>CM034537.1:622279-748166 GCA_020002185.1 Paraescarpia echinospica | reverse complement strand
AAATAAAATCGACACATACCTCAGAAGGGCTGGATATATGTAGATAAAAGGGTTGGACTCTTGATAAGCCAAAGGGCTTCCTTGTCCACCTGCCATCTAGAGTTAATTCTCTGGATGGCAATCTTGTTAAATCTTGTTAAATCTTGTAAAGGAGCCACATAGCTGCTGCAACAAGCTGATGACACCAGGCGTGACTCGATTGCAATTTAATACTTCCGCATATAGGCGATGACACCGATGATATGACGTTTTATTCAGGGAAATTATGAATTCACTTTGAGCTGCCCACAAGCGGCAGGTTGATTATGATTCAAATTAACTGACCGTTATACGCAATAGACAGGTTACCGTTATGGACAGATAGTGGGAAGTGCAAACTAATAGGAAGTCATTCGGGACTTTCAAAGGTGACCGTTATATTCAGGTTATCGTTATGGACAGGTGGCCGCTAAGACAAGTTTTACTGTACTTCATTATTAATTCAGGTAATGTGTCTCCTTCTTTTTCTCACTTTTATAGTTATATTTAAAACAGTACGTTTTAAAAATAAAACTGGTGTAATATACTGTAATGACGAATCCGCAAAATATTATTTAAAAAATTAACTGTGATTATATGTCAGCAATAAGTTTAAAATATAACTTTGACAGTCGTAATTGTGTTCCAATCTAGTGTATTAAAGTAGGTGGCAAATAACGTTTAAATGCCACTTAGGCATATGCTCTGTAATAACACTGTGGCTAACATCAACTTTCTCTGTAATAACACTGTGGCTAACATCAACTTTCTCTGTAATAACACTGTGGCTAACATCAACTTTCTCTGTAATAACACTGTGGCTAACATCAACTTTCTCTGTAATAACACTGTGGCTAACATCAACTTTCTCTGTAATAACACTGTGGCTAACATCAACTTTCTCTGTAATAACACTGTGGCTAACATCAACTTTCTCTGTAATAACACTGTGGCTAACATCAACTTTCTCTGTAATAACACTGTGGCTAACATCAACTTTCTCTACATTAACATCAGCTTAAATGAGACAGTTAATAGGATAAGACCAAGCTGATATGTCCCAACATTCTACAATGGACAGAGAGTGTGGAGTTCTTCCCTCACTCCACCCTCCTCCACCCTGCTATGGCAGCATGGCAACGTGGATGACACCATTCCACAAAGTACAATTTGCAGTAATATGTCAGCTGCCAAGACAGATGGCCCCCATAGCCCCCTCCCCCCAGAGGCTGACTCACTGCAATACTAGCAGAGGTGCCAGTCACTCCACACTGGTACCTCCATTGCTGCAGTGCATAATTGAGATTAGCGATAATGGCGAATGCGAATGTGTGGGTGATATTGCAGTGTAGTGTTGAAAGCTGGACAGGCCTATCAATACAGCCATTACAGGGTGTTGAGAGTGCTCAAGTAGGCTGATCACTGTCAGGCTCCTGGAGTAAGTACATCACGTAGTCAGTCACTGACTGCAGCTAGGAAACTAGATTGCAAACTCAAACAGGAAGCCATCTTTTGGAAGAATCATCAATCAAATTGAATTGTTTTTAAACATTTTATTTCTGTACTTGCGAAAAATAGCACATTGCGGATTATCTAGGATTGGGAATACTAGAAGGGAACATGCCAACTGCTGGTTGACTCAGTGTGGTACCATATACCAAGCTTTCTTACATCAGCTACTGCCTGGGGCTGCACTGGATACTGGACTATATGAACCCACTGCCACAGAGCACCTGTAGCACTTGTATACACGGTGTAGTATCTACCTTGGTGGCACCCTGTGACAAGTCACACACCCAGTGACAAGTCACACACCCAGTGACAAGTCACACACCCAGTGACAAGTCACACACCCAGTGACAAGTCACACACCCAGTGACACGTCATACACCCAGTGAGAAGTCACACACCCAGTGACAAGTCATACACCCAGTGAGAAGTCACACACCCAGTGACAAGTCATACACCCAGTGACAAGTCACACACCCAGTGACACGTCACACACCCAGTGAGAAGTCACACACCCAGTGAGAAGTCATACATCCAGTGAGAAGTCACACACCCAGTGACAAGTCATACACCCAGTGAGAAGTCACATACCCAGTGACAAGTCATACACCCAGTGAGAAGTCACACACCCAGTGACAAGTCATACACCCAGTGACAAGTCACACACCCAGTGACACGTCACACACCCAGTGAGAAGTCACACACCCAGTGACAAGTCACACACCCAGTGACACGTCACACACCCAGTGAGAAGTCACACACCCAGTGAGAAGTCATACATCCAGTGACAAGTCACACACCCAGTGACAAGTCATACACCCAGTGAGAAGTCACACACCCAGTGACAAGTCATACACCCAGTGACAAGTCACACACCCAGTGACACGTCACACACCCAGTGAGAAGTCACACACCCAGTGAGAAGTCATACATCCAGTGACAAGTCACACACCCAGTGACAAGTCATACACCCAGTGAGAAGTCACACACCCAGTGACAAGTCATACACCCAGTGAGAAGTCACACACCCAGTGACAAGTCATACACCCAGTGAGAAGTCACATACCCAGTGACAAGTCATACACCCAGTGAGAAGTCACACACCCAGTGACAAGTCATACACCCAGTGACAAGTCACATACCCAGTGACACGTCACACACCCAGTGACAAGTCACATACCCAGTGACAAGTCATACACCCAGTGACAAGTCACATACCCAGTGACAAGTCATACACCCAGTGACAAGTCACATACTCAGTGACAAGTCATACACCCAGTGACAAGTCACATACCCAGTGACAAGTCATACACCCAGTGACAAGTCACATACCCAGTGACAAGTCATACACCCAGTGACAAGTCACATACCCAGTGACAAGTCACATACCCAGTGACAAGTCATACACCCAGTGACAAGTCACATACCCAGTGACAAGTCATACACCCAGTGACAAGTCATACACCCAGTGAGAAGTCACACACCCAGTGAGAAGTCATACATCCAGTGACAAGTCACACACCCAGTGACAAGTCATACACCCAGTGAGAAGTCACATACCCAGTGACAAGTCATACACCCAGTGACAAGTCATACATCCAGTGACAAGTCATACACCCAGTGAGAAGTCACATACCCAGTGACAAGTCATACACCCAGTGAGAAGTCACATACCCAGTGACAAGTCATACACCCAGTTACAAGTCATACACCCAGTGAGAAGTCATACATCCAGTGACAAGTCACACACCCAGTGACAAGTCATACACCCAGTGAGAAGTCACATACCCAGTGACAAGTCATACACCCAGTGACAAGTCACATACCCAGTGACACGTCACACACCCAGTGAGAAGTCATACACCCAGTGACAAGTCACACACCCAGTGAGAAGTCACATACCCAGTGACAAGTCATACACCCAGTGACAAGTCATACACCCAGTGACCACAGTGACACGTCACACACCCAGTGACAAGTCACATACCCAGTGACAAGTCACACACCCAGTGACAAGTCACATACCCAGTGACAAGTCACACACCCAGTGACAAGTCACACACCCAGTGACAAGTCACATACCCAGTGACAAGTCATACACCCAGTGACAAGTCACATGACAAGTCACATACCCAGTGACAAGTCACATACAAGTCCATACCCAGTGACAAGTCATACACCCAGTGACAAGTCACACCCAGTGACAAGTCACATACCCAGTGACAAGTCATACACCCAGTGACAAGTCATACACCCAGTGACCAAGTGACAAGTCACACACCCAGTGACAAGTCACACACCCAGTGACAAGTCACATACCCAGTGACAAGTCATACACCCAGTGACAAGTCATACACCCAGTGACAAGTCACATACCCAGTGACAAGTCATACACCCAGTGACAAGTCACACACCCAGTGACAAGTCACATACCCAGTGACAAGTCATACACCCAGTGACAAGTCACATACCCAGTGACAAGTCACACACCCAGTGACAAGTCGTACACCCAGTGACAAGTCACATACCCAGTGACAAGTCATACACACTCTGCTCTCTTCAGTAGCACACATAGGTCATTTTCTCACGTTCTCAAGTTTCAACTGTTGTTTGAGAAGATCCATGCTGTTGTCAACTCTGTCGAAGGCCATTAAAGCACTATTGTGTATTCTCCTGTTATGTAAATTGTAGTACACAAATTGTAGTAGTCACTACTTGATTGAGTGAATGTACCAACATGATGACCGACTGCTAAAAAGTACACATTCTGGTGGTAAATATGCAACTGCCTGGTAGAATCTGACACATTCCTTGTCTCTGTATGTCTTCTACGTAACAATGTTGTTACTACAAATATAGACCCCAGTTGGGAGTCAGCTACAGGCTTGGGTTCTAATACAGACAATCTATTACTATTAATATTTAATATTTCTATTACAATTATATTAATACCAATATATTATACCAGGTTATATATTACTATTACAGTGTTTCCCCTGGGTAAAATGATGGGCGAGGTGGTAGGAGTGGGGTACGCGAGCGCCGCAGGCGCGAAGCGTTGGTAGGGGGTCCGGCTAGGGGGGTCCGGCATGCTACCCCGGAGATTTTTTAAAACTAGCTTTAAAATGGTGCATTCTGAGGTACGTTTTAACCTTTACTATTGAATGTAGAGGGAAGATATAAAACAACAAGACACTACTTGTGTAGTAATGTAGTAATCATGATTGATAAAAAGTCAGTAATCATGACTGTTTCATCGTGTTGAGGTGTGGTTTCCACTTGACCACTGGTACTTGGTTATGGTTATGTTTTTCTTGCACTAACCCTAGGCCTTGATACCTCGCTGACAGATTTAGTAAAAAAGTAAAAGGTAAGTTCTTATATAGCGCTGGACTGCTGAAAGCGCTTTACACTTTACTCCCTGGCAGACCTGTTCAGTCGAACACCATCTCGACTTCTCTGGGAAGCATCCAGTGGTATCATCTGACTTTTCATCATCACCTTTAAATAACTTTAATATCATAATAATATGGTAAATTGGTGGTTTATGTTCAAAAGATATTTTATTTTTATTTCTGGAATGCCACAAAAGTATGTTTTTATTATATTAATCGCAAGAACATTTCTCAAACTGTGTCCTTTTTATAAAACAGTATAAGTTGTTTAGTATATCCAATTACTGTGCAAACATATCATTGTCTAACCCAAGTTACTGATAACCCGTTAGTAAGCTCGGTTTTGGGTAGTAGGCATTTTTTATGAGATGTGAACTTCGGTGGTTGATATTCGTAAGTATTTCACTCAAATCAACTTTCCCAAAAGTTAGTTTGCACAACTTTGTCTGAATATGTATCATATATTTAGCACAAAGATATCTTACGAATCACATTCCTTATTTTGCTCAAACAAAACCGCATAGAACATATTATTAGTTGAATAGACTTGTGGGCATTTGCGTCGAATCCGGACCCACTTTGATTTCGCCGTTATAACTTGAGTTTTGCTTAACTTTGATACATCAGTGAGATACACTATAGTTCCGTCATGCAGCATTATCCTAGGTATATTTACCTTTAACTATATTGCGTCTTACGTCCATTTGAGGCGTAAATAGCGCCCCGGTTTGTATCAACATACGCTGTTGTATACTGTATCTCTCATTTTACGCGCGCTGTGCGGTAACGCACGGTCACAAGCTCAGCGGCACAGAGTAGCGCAAACCGGGTCGCTATTTGAGCTTCAACAGGGTCCGGATTCGATATAAGTGCCGATTAATGAATAGGATGCACGGTTTTTATTTGGGCTTCAAAAGAGTCCGGATTCGACACAAGTGCCGACAAGTGACGTAGTGCCATCCGCCTGCAAGGTTTTCACTCCCACCACCGTCATAAACCAAAACGCAAGTTACCGTTTGGGCGCCATTTTACATGAATGTCTAGATTTCTAGTATGTCGAAATTCCGCAAGGTGTCACCATTGGAGACACCGGGGATCCCGCAGGAATATTCCGTGATTGGACAACTGACATCTTTCATGTTGTCCAATGGAGTTAAATCCTAACTGCTCTGAGCGACGTTAAGACGACTAAACGACATTGCTACAAATCTGTGATTTTGCAGGAACATAAGTGAATTTGTGATGTCATTTCGCACCGCTCGCTGACGCTGAATATATTGCGAAAGAACGAAAAAGAATGGGCGTATGACATAGCTACGAGGCGGCAAATTCGGCATATTTTGGGCATATTTTTCTATGCCGCCTCGGCATAGAAAAATGGCGATGCGGCCCGCCTCGCTTGTTATATACCAGGGGAAACACTGCTATTACAAGATTGTCATCTTGTCTGATTCTTGGTTCTAGGAGAGCATACTGTGTCTAAGACAAAATTTCAACTAACGTCACATTTCACAAGCCATCTTTACTTACATATCTAACCATAGCAGTGCCTATAAAATCAAAGTCCTTTACACTAATTAAGCACACATTTGTACATCATTTGAAGATCTGAGATGAGATTTGTCCAAGGACTAACACAGATGTTGTGTGGCAGTTTGCCTGTGTGGCTCAAAGTGACCCATAATGGAGTGTGATGAACTTTCTTTGAATTCAACACAGGATGCAGCCCTCTTGTGTGTGTTAGCAATGTGCTGAAACCAGTATTAGCCTTTCCAATGGTGCATTACAATGCATAGTAACTAACTTGGTATTCCTGCATCAGGCCTGTCCTGCATTCTTTCATTGAGCAGATATTTGCTGAAGCCATCAAATTATTAGTCCACTGATCTGTTCCTATTGTGTCTTGCTGTTACGACATGGGTAACATGCTAGCAGTTGGAATAACGTGCAAACCAACACATTTTTGTACGTTTGCAGCAATACATGTTATAATAAAGTAATAGGCTACTAATAGACTATTGGTGTTATTTATTACTATTACTACTATTACTTTTGAAAAAGGGTCTATTACAAATACTACATATTACCATTACCCCATGCCTGGTCAGCAGTGACATTGCTGCCATATACAGTGTCTACTAGTGGTCTGACCGGGAACCACTCCGGCTGCTAGGAGTAAGAACCAGTGGGTCAGAGAGAGAAATCACCTCTGTGTGAGTTCATGACATTACGTATTTACAAGACCATTTTTACCCCCTGTGTAAGATGTTTTCTTCCCTGGTACAGATCCAAGGTAGAATGAACCAATTACTTTCTATGTCTGTTCCAAAAGACACAGGCAACGTAACTGGGAGACGACTGAAACTGCTCAAGTTCATAAATGGTGACAGTTGCAACTGAGTCACCATCCTCTCATTGGGCAATCTGACACTACCACTGCGCCCCACTATATTTACACTACAACACACCGTTATGACTCCTCTACCACCCCCACTTTACCTGCCCCCTACAACTCACATCATGACTCTTCTACCACCCCTACTTTATTTACCCCCTACTACTCATCATCATGACTCCTCTACCCCCACTTTACTTGCCCCCTACAACTCACATCATGACTCTTCTACCACCCCTACTTTATTTACCCCCTACTACTCATCATCATGACTCCTCTACCCCCACTTTACTTGCCCCCTACAACTCACCATCATGACTCCTATACCACCCCTATTTTATTTACCCCCAACAACTCACCATCATGACTCCTCTACCACCCCTACTTTATTTACCCCCAACAACTCACCATCATGACTCCTCTACCACCCCCACTTTACCTGCCCCCTACAACTCACCATCATGACTCCTCTACCACCCCCACTTTACCTGCCCCCAACAACTCACCATCATGACTCCTCTACCACCCCTACTTTATTTACCCCCAACAACTCACCATCATGACTCCTCTACCACCCCTACTTTATTTACCCCCAACAACTCACCATCATGACTCCTCTACCACCCCCCACTTTACTTGCACCCTACAACTCACCATCATGACTCCTACCACTGCCCCCCAATTTACATACCATCATGACTCCTACCACTGCCTCACAATTTACATACCATCATGACTCCTACCACTGCCCCACAATTTACATACCATCATGACTCCTACCACTGCCCCCCAATTTACATACCATCATGACTCCTACCACTGCCCCTCCCCCAATTTACATACCATCATGACTCCTACCACTGCCCCCCAATTTACATACCATCATGACCCCTACCACTGCCCCCCCCACCTACATACCCATCACGACTCCTACCACTGCCCCCCAATTCTACATACCATCACCCATTCTACCACTGCCCCCCAATTCTACATACCATCATGACTCTACCACTGCCCTCCCCCACTTACATACCATCATGACTCCTACCACTGCTCCCCCAATTTTATACCATCATGACTCTACCACTGCCCCCCAATTCTACATACCATCATGACTTCTGTACCACTGCCCCCTACTACATATACCATCATGACTCACTCTGTTCCCTTCTTATATATACCATCATGACTACCACTGCTCCCCAATAATATACCATCACGACTCCTACCACTGCCCCCCAATTTACATACCATCATGACTCCTACCACTGCCCCCCAATTAGCATACCATCATGACTCCTACAACTGCCCCCCAATTTACATACCATCATGACTCATCATATATGATTCACACAAGGAATCATCTCACTTCAACTTTAAAGAGTTTTATCAGTTCAAAATTTGATATAAATATTGTAAAACTTTATGATATTAGTGTTTCCCCTGGTATATAACAAGCGAGGCGGGCTGCCTCGCTGTTTTACTATGCCGCCTCGCCCAAAATTGCCGCCTCGTAGCTATTTCAAACGCCCATATTTTTTGTTCTTTCGCGATATATTCAGCGTCAGCAAGCAACACGAAATGACATCACAAAGTCACTTATATTCCTGCAAAATCACAGATTTGTAGCAACTTCGTTTAGTCGTCTTAACGTCGCTCAGAGCAGTTAGGATTTAACTCCTGTAGGTGAACTAGGAGTGGAATAACTTGAGGTATGTAGGTGAACTAGGAGTGGAATAACTTGAGGTGTGTAGGTGAAGTAGGAGTGGAATAACTTGAGGTATGTAGGTGAACTAGGAATGGAATAATTTGAGGTATGTAGGTGAACTAGGGTTGGAATAACTTGAGGTATGTAGGTGAACTAGGAGTGGAATAACTTGAGGTATGTAGGTGAACTAGGAGTGGAATAACTTGAGGTATGTCATGTAGGTGAAGTAGGAGTGGAATAACTTCAGGCCTGTAGGTGAACTACAAGTGAGCGGCGTTTTGTTTGTCACCAAGTATTGCAGGGATATAAATTGCTACAGTGGTGCCACATGTAAAAGAGAACATATATTGGGTTAGTCGATGAACACCCAACTAATATAAACATACCATTTTCATAACAATCTGAAAAAATATTTGCCAAATACATCCATACTGTAACTTCCTACCACTTATTTATTTCATGATATGCAATTTTTTTTAGAAAACAACAACACAGATGTTGACCAATAGAAGGGAGTGAGAGTATTGTTGACATGTAGAGCAATAGAATGGAGTGAGAGTATTGTTGACATGTAAGCAATAGAATGGAGTGAGAGTATTGTTGACATGTAGAGCAATAGAATGGAGTGAGAGTATTGTTGACATGTACAGCAATAGAATGGAGTGAGAGTATTGTTGACATGTAGAGCAATAGAATGGAGTGAGAGTATTGTTGACATGTAGAGCAATAGAATGGAGTGAGAGTATTGTTGACATGTAGAGCAATAGAATGGAGTGAGAGTATTGTTGACATGTAGAGCAATAGAATGGAGTGAGAGTATTGTTGACATGTAGAGCAATAGAATGGAGTGAGAGTATAGTTGACATGTAGAGCAATAGAATGGAGTGAGAGTATTGTTGACAGGTAGAGCAATAAAATGGAGTGAGAGTATTGTTGACATGTAGAGCAATAGTTGTATTGGCAGGTTAAATAACAGGGTGTATTTTGAATGCTGAGAAATTTCCATCTTGTGTATCTGACATTATACTTTACCGTCAACATCTGCCGAGTGTCTAGATAAGTGCCTCGGTTGTGTGCACGCGCATCCAACATGCACCATATGCACTTGTGTGTGACCTGCATGCTGTGAATAATGTTTTTTAATTCTCTGTATTGATCAGTATCAGCTGAACAGCAATGTACGTGCTGACTGATCAATAACACTTGCAGTGGAATGTGGTAGTAAAAACACAGGTCTGTACATTTTACATTATTCATGTCTACACAGATTACAACCTCTCTGTAGCATCAGCTAATGTCCCGTGTGTGGTACTATCTTACTACAGACCGGACATTTGGCTAAACTGAGAGACAAATAACCCATTCTGGTAATCAGAACCAGATTAATAAAAAAACTGAAATGATTCTCAAGGGATGGGTGCAAATGAACGATGAGTGGAGGCAGTGAAGTGGAAAGGGTTAATGACTGGTGGTTCAGAAGTGAGGCAAACCAGCTGACTACCAGCCAAGGGCAACAACTGGTTCAGTTGCTGTACCCAGTGCCCACACAGAGGGTGGACAGTCTCTAATGACTGCTTCTCTCTGTCTCTCTATCCGTCTGTCCGTCTGTCCATCTCTCCCTCTCCCTCTCCCTCTCCCTCTCCCTCTCCCTCTCCCTCTCTCTGTCCACACAGGGTAGACAGTGTACCCCATACATCAGCCTCTAGTGACTGGTTCTGTGTCTCCCTAATGTCACCCTATACAGTGTACACACCAGTCTCTAGTGACTGCCAGTGACCACACTGGACCTTAAGCACAGCCACTGACCTGGTCTTGATGTCAACTTCGACTACGAACTGTGGCCTGGCTGCTATGTGCATGACTGGACAACAACTGACAGACTCTGTTTTTTTATTATTACAACTTCCTACTCAGAAATTAAATATTTAAATGTTTCCAAGCTAAATAGATGCAACTCAGCCTTTCAATGCCGTCAGAATGTAACAGATGCTTACTGCACTTAGTTGTTGTCATTCTATTGTGTTGTCATTATGAGAATGTGAGAGCCTGGTATTGGTAGCAACACAGGAGGGTTTTACACTACGCATAGTTGACATTGAGACCCAGGCTGCTACAGACTCAGCTCTATGAACATGAGCACAAGCTCTGTGAAGATGTACATAAGCTCTATGAGCATGAGCACAATCTATAAACATGAGCACAAGCTCTATGAAGATACTCTAGATATGAACATGAACACAAGCTCTATAAGCATGAGCTCAAGCTTCATGAACATGAGCACAAACTCAATTAACATGAGCACAAACTCAATGAACATGAGCACAAACTCAATAAACATGTGCACAAGCTCTATGAGCATGAGCACACTCTATAAACATGAGCACAAGCTTTACAAACATGAGCACAAGCTCTATGAACATAAGCACATACTCTAGATATGAACATGAACACAAACTCTATAAGCATGAGCTCAAGCTCTCTGAACATGCGCAGAAGCACAATGAACATGAGCACAAACTCAATGAACATGAGCACAAACTTAATGAACATGTACACAAGCGCAATGAACATAAGAACAAGTTCTATGAACATGAGCACAAGTTTTATGAACATGAGCACAAACTCAATGAACATGAGGACAAGCTCAATGAACATGAGCACAAGCTCTATGAACATGTGCACAAGTTTTATGAACATGAGCACAAACTCAATGAACATGAGGACAAGCTCAATGAACATGAGCAGCTCTATAAACATGCCTGGGATAATAAACATGCAGTTAGGCCAGCAATCACATAAAGACACCGTTATATCCTGTCAGAGCCACATTCACTACCGCAGCACAGCGCAAACATAAAGCTCCTAACTGTCACACAGTGCTGGCTACTTCTAAAGCAGCACCAACACAGTGCTGGCTACTTCTAAAGCAGCACCAACACAGTGCTGGCTACTTCTAAAGCAGCACCAACACAGTGCTCAATATCTGACTGATCAATATTTCACAAGTCGCATGGTGTCAGCAAAGCCAGCCAAAATCAGAATCGCTCTGGGGCTGTCTACAGTACAGGAAGATTGTTGACAGTTGTTTGTCAATGCACAGAATAATGCACATTCATGATTTATTATTATTCATCCATGTACAGATAAACATCTAATTACATTTTAATGTGATTTATTAAAACACATTGAACCGACTGTGCACCTTTAAAATGTAACATTGTGCCATCTCTGAATTCCTCTGTTCTGCTGAGTAAATCTAGGCATGCAACTAGTACAGTCTAACGTATGTGTGTATGTTAATAACGTATTCATTCTCTAGGCATGCATGCAACTAGTACAGTCTAACGTATGTGTGTATGTTAATAACGTATTCATTATCTACTCTCTAGGCTTGCAACTAGTACAGTCTAACGTATGTGTGTATGTTAATAATGTATTCATTATCTACTCTCTATGCATGCAACTAGTACAGTCTAACGTATGTGTATATGTTAATAATGTATTCATTATCTACTCTCTAGGCATGCAACTAGTACAGTCTAACGAATGTGTGTAATGTGTATGTTAATAATGTATTCATTCTCTAAGCATGCAACTAGTACAGTCTAACGTATGTGTGTATGTTAATAATGTATTAATTCTCTAGGCATGCAACTAGTACAGTCTAACGAATGTGTGTAATGTGTATGTTAATAATGTATTCATTCTCTAAGCATGCAACTAGTACAGTATAACATGCGTGTATGTTAATAATGTATTCATTCTCTAGGCTTGCAACTAGTACAGTCTAACGTATGTGTGTATGTTAATAATGTATTCATTCTCTAGGCATGCGACTAGTACAGTATAACATGCGTGTATGTTAATAACGTATTCATTCTCTAGGCTTGCAACTAGTACAGTCTAACGTATGTGTGTATGTTAATAATGTATTCATTCTCTAGGCTTGCAACTACTACAGTATAACATGCGTGTATGTTAATAATGTATTCATTCTCTAGGCTTGCAACTACTACAGTATAACATGCGTGTATGTTAATAATGTATTCATTCTCTAGGCTTGCAACTACTACAATATAACATGCGTGTATGTTAATAATGTATTCATTCTCTAGGCTTGCAACTAGTACAGTATAACATGCGTGTATGTTAATAATGTATTCATTCTCTAGGCTTGCAACTACTACAGTATAACATGCGTGTATGTTAATAATGTATTCATTCTCTAGGCTTGCAACTACTACAGTATAACATGCGTGTATGTTAATAATGTATTCATTCTCTAGGCTTGCAACTACTACAGTATAACATGCGTGTATGTTAATAATGTATTCATTCTCTAGGCTTGCAACTAGTACAGTCTAACGTATGTGTGTATGTTAATAATGTATTCATTCTCTAGGCATGCAACTACTACAGTATAACATGCGTGTATGTTAATAATGTATTCAGTCTCTAGGCTTGCAACTAGTACAGTATAACATGCGTGTATGTTAATAATGTATTCATTCTCTAGGCTTGCAACTACTACAGTATAACATGCGTGTATGTTAATAATGTATTCATTCTCTAGGCTTGCAACTACTACAGTATAACATGCGTGTATGTTAATAATGTATTCATTCTCTAGGCTTGCAACTAGTACAGTCTAACATGTGTGTATGTTAATAATGTATTCATTCTCTAGGCATGCAACTACTACAGTATAACATGCGTGTATGTTAATAATGTATTCAGTCTCTAGGCTTGCAACTAGTACAGTATAACATGCGTGTATGTTAATAATGTATTCATTCTCTAGGCTTGCAACTACTACAGTATAACATGCGTGTATGTTAATAATGTATTCATTCTCTAGGCTTGCAACTACTACAGTATAACATGCGTGTATGTTAATAATGTATTCATTCTCTAGGCTTGCAACTACTACAATATAACATGCGTGTATGTTAATAATGTATTCATTCTCTAGGCTTGCAACTACTACAGTATAACATGCGTGTATGTTAATAATGTATTCATTCTCTAGGCTTGCAACTAGTACAGTCTAACGTATGTGTGTATGTTAATAACGTATTCATTCTCTAGGCATGCAACTAGTACAGTATAACATGCATGTATGTTAATAATGTATTCATTCTCTAGGCATGCAACTAGTACAGTATAACATGCGTGTATGTTAATAATGTATTCATTCTCTAGGCTTGCAACTACTACAGTATAACATGCGTGTATGTTAATAATGTATTCATTCTCTAGGCTTGCAACTACTACAGTATAACATGTATGTTAATAATGTATTAGGCTTGCAACTACTACAGTATATAACATGCGTGTATGTTAATAATGTATTCATTCTCTAGGCTTGCAACTACTACAGTATAACATGCGTGTATGTTAATAATGTATTCATTCTCTAGGCTTGCAACTACTACAGTATAACATGCGTGTATGTTAATAATGTATTCAATAACTGTATTGTATGTTAATAATGTATTCATTCTCTAGGCTTGCAACTACTACAGTATAACATGCGTGTATGTTAATAATGTATTCATTCTCTAGGCTTGCAACTAGTACAGTCTAACGTATGTGTGTATGTTAATAATGTATTCATTCTCTAGGCATGCAACTACTACAGTATAACATGCGTGTATGTTAATAATGTATTCATTCTCTAGGCTTGCAACTAGTACAGTATAACATGCGTGTATGTTAATAATGTATTCATTCTCTAGGCTTGCAACTACTACAGTATAACATGCGTGTATGTTAATAATGTATTCATTCTCTAGGCTTGCAACTACTACAGTATAACATGCATGTATGTTAATAATGTATTCATTCTCTAGGCTTGCAACTAGTACAGTATAACATGCGTGTATGTTAATAATGTATTCATTCTCTAGGCATGCAACTAATACAGTATAACATGCGTGTATGTTAATAATGTATTCAGTCTCTAGGCTTGCAACTAGTACAGTATAACATGCGTGTATGTTAATAACGTATTCATTCTCTAGGCTTGCAACTAGTACAGTCTAACGTATGTGTGTATGTTAATAATGTATTCAGTCTCTAGGCATGCAACTAGTACAGTATAACATGCGTGTATGTTAATAACGTATTCATTCTCTAGGCTTGCAACTAGTACAGTCTAACGTATGTGTGTATGTTAATAATATTCATTCTCTAGTAACTAGTACAGTTAACTCATTCTCTAGGCATGCAACTAGTACAGTATAACATGCGTGTATGTTAATAACGTATTCATTCTCTAGGCTTGCAACTAGTACAGTCTAACGTATGTGTGTATGTTAATAATGTATTCATTCTCTAGGCATGCAACTAGTACAGTATAACATGCGTGTATGTTAATAATGTATTCATTCTCTAGGCTTGCAACTAGTACAGTATAACATGCGTGTATGTTAATAATGTATTCATTCTCTAGGCTTGCAACTACTACAGTATAACATGCGTGTATGTTAATAATGTATTCATTCTCTAGGCTTGCAACTACTACAGTATAACATGCGTGTATGTTAATAATGTATTCATTCTCTAGGCTTGCAACTACTACAGTATAACATGCGTGTATGTTAATAATGTATTCATTCTCTAGGCTTACAACTAGTACAGTCTAACGTATGTGTGTATGTTAATAACATATTCATTCTCTAGGCATGCAACTAGTACAGTCTAACGTATCTGTGTATGTTAATAACGTATTCCTTATCTAGGGAACAGTTTGCATCTCAGGTGCCAAACTTTCAGGGACTTATCTACGACCCTTGGAAACAAAAAAGGAAAATTAATGCATTTAAAAAAAAAAAAATGTCCCATGTTATGGATTCATGCCGGATGTTAGACCAATCCATGTTAACTGCAGGGTTGGATTCAATTACATTGATCAATTACAATTATATGACTGGATAATTTTCAATTACAGTTACAATTATTTTTCATTTAAAATTTAAAATACAATTACAATTACCGTCCCAAAATATATTCAATTACAATTATAATTGTCAATTACAATTATAATTGTCAATTAGAATGGATTTTTGTCGCTTAAAATAATATAAACAGAACTAATGATATATCTCAGATCATCTCACATTTATATTATTACCACACAATTGGCTTCTCAGCACCTTGCTGCCATCAAGCTTACTAGAAAATAATTCCACAGTGAAAGGATAGTGTTAGTGCACAGCCTTATTTAACTAAATTAAGATTAGTACAGCTAGCCTGTGTAGCACTGGACCACAGGCCTATCATTTGTTCTTGACCTCCTACTTGACACTTGTCAACTGCTGAAGCCTGCTACTGCTACAGCTAGTGCTTCAATGGATCAGCTCTATATGCCCTCCCCAATGGAAGAGAAGCCATGTTTTATCTCTCTATCAGTGCTTCCAATGTGCCAAGTCAATAAGGCAAATAAAGACTAGTTGTGGCTGTGCCTGTCCATGGGTGACTGATTGTTTGGAAAGACACTGCTAATTTATGCAACATGACTGGGCCAGGACAGGCAGACAGCTGTTATCTGCCCATGTTCACCAGAAAGAGTCACTGTCTGACTATAACACCCCCAAAATGGGGTGTATGAGAGGGAAGCTGATTTCAGAGGGAAACAGCCTTGGTTTTCATAATGAAATAAAAAAAAACAGTTCTGGGAGTTTCACCCAATGATGGGAAAGTAATTGAACAATTAAGGCAATTACAATGGCCAATTACAACCCACACACAAAATCAGTTACAATTTCAAATATTTCAATTACAATTACACCGTAATTGTAATTACTTACACAATTACGAATTACAATTATAATTGATCCCAACCCTGGTTAACTGACTGTTCACAACATGTTTGTTGCTAAATAAACCACCCAATAATCAGCGGAGGATGTTTTACATAAAGTGCATCACAAAAAACCTGCTTAAATTTAAATGTCGTAACAAAATGTTAAGCATGAATACATCAGGAAACTATCTACCGAGTCTGTGTGTATGCACTGTTCCCTGTTACAGCCGATAGAAGTAAGAGCTCTGACTTACCTGCATTGTCAAGTTCTATGTTGCTGTAGGGATGAGTGTCAAGGAGTGCATCAGTTGACAACGGCCCTGTCTCACAGCCCTCACATACCACCTGTCTGTCGAGACTGTCAGTGCCTTCACTACCTCCACCCTCAGGCGGCACCAGGAACCTGCCAGCAATGTCAGCACACACCGTGCCCCCTGTGCCCCCCACAGCTTCACCCTCCCCAGTCCTAGGCTCGGACAAGTCTCGACCACTCGACAGATGGTTCGCATGTTTCCTTCTTAAAAGAGCGTCTGCATTTGTGTAGATATCATCACAGTTCATCATCTGCACATTGTCACCATCAGCTGATGGTGCAGCATCCAACGTACCATCAACTGATGGTGCAGCAATCTCCGTACCATCAGCTGATGATGCAGCAGTCTCCGTACCATCAGCTGCATCACCTGCACCACTGCCCTCTTTAGGTGTCGCTGAATCAATCATTCCATTTTCTGTTGTTCTTGTTGATTCCTTCAGTTCACTCACACTATCACCAGATGGCACTGCTGCATCAGAAGACGCCTCGTCACCACCATTCTCAGTCTTGTCACCAACAGTGTCACCAGCCCCAACGGCATCACTTACAGTGTCACTGATACTTACAGTGTAACCAGCTATGTCAGTGATACTAGTTGTGTCACTGACTTTGCAGTTGTTAACATTGCCATCATTATTATTGTTTGGAATGACATTTAACTCGGACTGTGCAGTGTGTGTCGGACTGGCTCCATCGTCTACTTGAGTGGAGCCAGCTCCTCCACTCACATTCTTCCCCTCATCACCAGCTCCAACATCTCCAGTAGGTTTCCCTTCTGTCTCTCCAACATTTTCCGTTTTGTTCTCTTTTTCGCCATTGTTGGCATCCTCATAAACGTCATTGTCATCAAGTTCATCCAACAAATCTGTCACACTGTAAGCACTGTTGAGTCCTTGCGTTTCTTCATCCTCACTGTCAGACGCCCCACCTGCTTGCCCCTCCACAAGGGGCTCAGTGTCAGACGCCTTGCCCCCTCGCCCCTCCACAGGGGACTCAGTGTCCCTCCCGTCACTTGTCTTCTTGTCTTTGTTGCTTGAGTCGTCCATTGTCCCACCTTGTTCTCAGTCCTCACTCTCTCAGTCACTTGTCTTGCCGCGTTCCCTGCAACCAACACAGCAACATGTGCACTTTATCTTGTGCAATATATATTTATATATATACATTCAACTAGTGTTGTTCAGATTCAGAAATTCTGTTGATCATTGGTTGAATCACGCTTATTATCAATCAATTAATCTTGTGTGATCGATGGTCTTTCCGTTAAATTTAAAAAAAAATTGAGTGAAATATGCACAATCATCGAATGACCAAAACGTAACAGAACAACCCAACCAGATCATGTACCTGAAAAATAACATGTTCCCCTGTCAGCTCAGTCTGTTGTGTGTCAGCTCAGTCTGTTGTGTGTCAGCCAATATCAGCTCAGTCTGCTGTGTCAGCTCAGTCTGTTCTGTGTCAGCTCAGTCTGCTCTGTGTCAGCTGTCTGTTCTGTGTCAGCTCAGTCTGTTCTGTGTCTGCTCTGTTTCAGCTCAATCTGTTCTGGGTCAGCTCAGTGTCAGCTCAGTCTGTTCTGTGTCTGCTCTGTTTCAGCTCAATCTCTTCTGTGTCAGCTCAGTCTGCTCTGTTTCAGCTCAATCTGTTCTGTGTCAGCTCAGTCTGCTCTGTTTCAGCTCAGTCTGTTCTGTGTCAGCTCAGTCTGTTCTATGTCTTCTCGGTTTCTGCTCAATCTGTTATGTGTCAGCTAGGCCTGCTCTGGGTCAGCTCAGTCTTTTCTGTGTCTGCTCTGTTTCAGCTCAATCTGCTCTGTGTCAGCTCAGTCTGCTCTAGGTCAGCTCAGTCTGCTCTGTGTCAGCTCTGTCTGCTCTGTGTCAGCCCAATCTGCTCTGTGTCAGCTCAGTCTGTTTTGTGTCAGCTCAGTCTGCTCTGTGTCAGCTCAGTCTGTTCTGTGCCTGCTCTGTTTCAGCTCAATCTGTTCTGTGTCAGCTCAATCTGTTCTGTGTCAGCTCAGTCTGCTCTGTGTCAGCTCAGTCTGCTCTATGTCAGCTCAGTTTGCTCTGTTTCAGCTCAGTCTGTTCTGTGCCAGCTCAATCTGCTCTGTGTCAGCTCAGCCTGTTCTGTGTCTGTTCTGTGTCAGCTCAATCTGTTCTGTGTCAGCTCCGTCTGCTCTGTGTCAGCTCAGCCTGTTCTGTGTCTGTTCTGTGTCAGCTCAATCTGTTCTGTGTCAGCTCCGTCTGCTCTGTGTCAGCTCAGTCTGCTCTGTGTCAGCTCAGTCTGCTCTGTGGCAGCTCAGTCTGCTCTGTGGCAGCTCAGTCTGCTCTGTGGCAGCTCAGTTTGTTCTGTGTAATGCTGACCTACAGTGTTGTTTCTGACTGCACACGATACTCACAGATTGACACATTGAACAAGATCTGATTACAAGTTTCTAGCCAATTCACCTGCAGTGGAATGTTGTTTACACTTTGGCTCAAGTAATAATACCGTGAAAAATATACTAAAATGTGATATTTATATTGTTCTTCTTCTGTGTGTGTGGGGGGGTGTGGTGGAAGGCATGGGGGATGGGGTGGTGTGGGGTGGATGGGGTGGGTGTGTGTGTGCACGTGTGTGCATGTGTTGTTGAGAGTTAAGCTGGTGCACTACAGCTAACTACTGGTACAGTGGTTATCACATCTATGAAATTTAATCAGATTAGAACCAGAAGGTCCAACAATAGGTACTCCAGTGGCTATGTAGCCATATATAATATGTGAATTACTGTAGATTGTCTCTAACTAGGCAATTTTGACTTGCACTGCAGACATGACCCAGTAACCAGTTGATGTTGTCTAGATGTCCTATACCGAATGTAACACCAAACACTACTAGAAGTGCATAAACTGGAATATATGAATAAATATTCTGTACTGCCTTGGCCCAGTCGGATGTGTGGACGTTATGTCACAAATCAAATATAATGTATGTATGTATGTATATAATAGATATATACATCACTCACTCACTCACTCACTCACTCACTCACTCACTCACTCATGTCAGCCACTGGGGTCAAACATTAGTGGCTTCAATCATCCATCTGACTCTCCAGATCCCTGTCTGCCATTGCCGTCTTCAGCTCCTCCATCTCTAGACCCACATCTTCCTTTAACCAGTCGGTGTAAGTTGCTGCTGGTCTTCCTGCCTTGGTTCTTCCATGTGTCAGTTGCCACCAGATGGTCTTAGATGCCATTTCATCCTTATGTCTGTAGCAGTGTCCGGCAAATCTCAGTCGTCTTCTTCTTATTTTATAGACTACACATTCCACTGTATAGTTCTATGTTTGTCAAATGCTGTTGCCAGTGAATGTTAAATGTGGCTTGAAGCATTCTTGTATAACATCCATCTAGTTGTTTGTCAAGTTTTTTCGTCATTGTCCATGTTTCGCATCCATAGAGTAGCGCAGACTCTACTGTTGCAATAAACAGTCGCTGCTTGATTTTGCGTGGGAGTGTAGATTTCCATATTAGGTTTAGTTGGTTGAATGCTCTCCATGCCATTGCCTTCCTGGTTTTGATGTTTTTGTCTGTTGTGCAAACCCAGGAGCCAAGGTATTTTTAGTTTTCAACCTTCTCTAAAACAGCTCCTTTTCTGGCAACGATGATGGTGTTTCCTAATTGGTTGAATGCAATATACTTGTTTTTTCCAGGATTGATCTTTAAACCAATCCTTGCACATGTTTCCACACTTGTTAATAGTGCCTGATTGATCATTTCTGATAGTAGCGCAATATCATTAGCAAATTCGAAATCGGTGCTCACCTCACATTTACCACGTTTACTTTTCCTTCTTGTTATCTGGAATCCAAGTTCCTCTTCTCTTCCGTCGATAGCTCGCCGTAGTGTATAGTCAAGGAGTATCACGAAGAGGTATGGCGCTAGCATGTCACCCTGTGGCACTCCTGCCGTGATATCAATAAGCTCAGTTTATCCATCAAGTTATTGTACTTTGGTACGTGTGTTCCTGTACATGTTGGAATTAGCTGTTACCAGCTGTTTGGAGACACCATAGGCCTCAAGAATCTTCATCATCTTGCCACGATGAACTGTATCAAATGCGTTTTGGAAGTCTATGAATGTCATATTTGCAGAAAGACACTTTGATCTAAATCCTTCTACAGTCTTATTCTGTTCAATATTATCTTGTTGAATGTCTTTGCCACAATGGAGCTCAGGCTGATGCCTCTGTAATTACCTGCCATGCTAAAATTTTCATTCTTAAGTATTGGAATAATGTTCAGAAATGTCCACTGTAGCGGTATTTTCCCTTCAATCAAATCTTTGTTGCAAAACTTTAGTACGATACTGGATATACATATATATATTATATATGTATATATACAGTGTATATATATAAACTCTCTGAACCAAATCATCCAAAAGAACAAGTAAACCAATGGAAGGTCACATAAGTTTGTGAACCAAGGTAAGGTTACATAAGTTTGTGAACCAAGGGAAGGTCACATAAGTTTGCAAAGTTAAAAATTGTACGCAATTAATGTAATTTTGTGGAGCGCAATAGCGCAGTGGAAAGAGCTTCGGACTCTTGACTGAAAGAACCCGGGTATGAATCCTATGTGGCAGTGTCGAACCTTGGGCAAGTTCGTTTACTCTACATTGCTTCAGTTCACTCAGCTGTATGAATGAGTCCCTCGTTATAGACAGTGGTAGATGTTTGTGTATGAATAGTCGTTGTGCAATAATTTCAGCATGGCTGAATGCTTCCCAGAGAAGTCGAGATGGTGTTCGATTGAACAGGTCTGCCAGGAACTAAAGTGTAAAGTGCTTTGAGCAGTCTTGAGGATTGGATAGTGCGCTATATAAGAACTTACCTTTTAATTCTGCTCCGTTTTTACAAAATTACTGTAATTTGTTGGCAATGTTCAATGAACTGTTCAAAGATCAACAATTTTTTTGACAGCACACACATGTATGAACATGAATTGTGGTGAAAATTGCACTGAACATGTAAATGTAAACAGAACAATGTATCTATTGCGAGACTGCCAGTAGCATAAACTGTTTGTTTCTAATGTGATCTTGGACTGCTGATTTATTTAAAATATTGATGTGTTGCCTGTGTTGTATCAAACTCACTTGGACTGCAGACATCATAGTTGGTCGTCTCACTGTTTATATCAGTTATATTTTGCATCATCCAGATGAATGCAGTTTTACCCACATAAGCAACAAGCTAGATGAACTAATTAACTTGAAACGTGAAATCACAGAAATCCTACAACTTGTTAAGACACATGAACAAAGCAATGCCGAGAAAGAGGAAAAGATAAAAAGACTAGAAGTCAGGATGGAAGAACTGGAAGAAGCGAAGAATGATGCCATGAACAAAATGAGAAACGAAGTGCAAAAACAAAAGTGGCATCTCGATGCACTAGAGCAGTATAGCCGATGCGAGAACATTAAAATCATCGGGTTACCAGAACCCACCCCTGGCGTTGTCGAAGACACTGCCGAACTGATTATCGATACGTGCCGCAAGATAGGTGTAGACGTCGCAAGGAAAGACATCAGCGTATGCCATCGGCTACCTGGACGAGCTAAGGCAGTCACCGCCAAATTTGTGAGGAGAGAAAAGAAAATTGAAATCATGAAAGCCAAAAAACAACTGAAAGAAATAATGGGACCAAAACTCATGATCTTTGACGATCTAACCTCCCTGCGCAGTGCACTTCTACGAGAGGTGAAACAAGACAACAAAGTCAAACGCGCATTCACACGTGATGGCAGGATACACTGCAGCGTTTCGGAGAACGGCCGGGAGAGGAAAGTAACCCTAGACAACCCCGATGACCTCTTCAAACTGGTCTGGGCGGAGCAGAAGATCAAGGACACACGCCTCTATATGGACTTCTAGACGACATTGGACTGATTCAGATATGTGTAGCTATAACTACTCATTATGCCTGAAAAAAAACTAAAATGTTCTATGTGTGAATACCAATTCATTGGAGACAAACACACATAGCAAAAATCAGCTATCAAACGTAGGTAAAAACATATTCTAGTTTTATTGTAAAGAATGTATCAAGGTTCTTCCTTTTTATGACATTAACGACGATGAGCTAAAGTATATTCACACTGCACTAGATGCTAATATCTACCATTTATATGAGCAATGTTCAACTTTCAATTTTAAATCCTTTAACATTTCGGAACACAGCCGTTGTGATTTAGAAAATGAAATTGATCCCAAAAATAACTTTTATAGCAATATTTATACAAAATGTGACTACTACACTAAAGAAAAATGTCTTAAGAATGAGACAATGAGGACAGGCTTGTCGTTCATCCACTTTAATGCCAGAAGCCTTATTACAAATTTTGAAAAAATTAGAGATTATCTATATGATAAAAATACCGTTTGATATTATTGCGATATCTGAGACATGGTTAGTCTGACGATCGTTTCAGTATGTTACTGGCTGGATATAGAGTTATACACAGAAATAGAAAAAATAAGAAAGGTGGAGGAGTAGCTATATATATAAAAGATTTGATTCCATTTAAGGTTATAGACACTATGTCTGTAGTGATTGATGACGTATTAGAATGTGTCACAGTAGAATTGTGTATAAACAAGAAACACAATATAATTGTCAGTAGTATCTATAGAGCACCAGGAACTAATGTTGACATGTTCACTGATCAACTTGAATTGATGATCAAAAGAATTAAGAATACTAAAAAAACAATATTCCTATGTGGAGATTTTAATATAGATCTGTTAAAATACAATAATAACAACTGTACAAAACATGTTGTGGACATGTTGTAGACATGCTGTTTAGTTTAGGTATATATCCACTAATTGACAAGCCAAGCAGAATTACTGAATGCAGTGCAACTTTAATTAATAACATCTTTACAAATGAATTGAACATTGATATCACTAGTGGGTTAATGATAAATGACACAAGTGATCATCTACCTGTATTTTGTATATGTCATTATGCAAATTTTAGATTTAACAAGATTGCCACCCAGAGAATTAACTCTAGATGGCAGGTGGACAAGGAAGCCCTTTGGCTTATCGAGAGTCCAACCCTTTTATCTACATATATCCAGCCCTTCTGAGGTATGTGTCAATTTTATTTTTAAACATATTCACACTACTAGCACCCACACAATCATCAGATAATCTGTTCCATTCATTCACAGTCCTTTGTGAAAATGAGAACTTTCTTACGTCTAATCTACACTGCTCGTTTACTAATGTAACTTCATGTCCTCTAGTCTTTCTATCTTTCTTAACTGAAAAAACATATTTCTATCAATATTTTCATAACCATTCAATATTTTAAACACTTCTATCTGATCTCCTCTCAATCTCCTGGTCTCTAGTGTTGTTAAACCACATTCTTTTAGGCATTTTTCATAACTAAGATCCCTCAGTTTTGATATCATTTTAGTCGCTCTCCTCTGTACTCTTTCTAGCATATCTATGTCCTTCTTGCGGTATGGCCTCCACGCTTGTATACAATATTCTAAATGAGGCCTAACTATTGTTTTGTACAGCAGTATTATTAGTTCTTTTTCTTTATATGCTATATTTCGCCTAATCAATCCAAGGATTTGATTTCCTTTTGAAGCTGCAATTCCACACTGCTCTGAAACCTTCATGTCAGCACTAATTGTCAGCCCTAAGTCTTTTTCTTTTACAGTAGTATTTAGTACAGTTCCCCCCATTGTATATTCTACATATTTGTTCCCATGTCCTGTGTGAAGACATTTACATTTCCCAAAATTGAACAACATTTGCCACTTTTTAGACCATGTGATGATCAACCTGTCAAGATCATCCTGTAAATGCTGTCTATCTCCATCACTTTTAATCCTTCTAAACACTTTTGTATCATCTGCAAATTTCAACACCTTGCTAGCTATATCATCGTCCAAATCGTTTATATATATTAAGAATAATATAGGTCCCAGTACTGATCCATGTGGAACCCCACTCAAAACTGATTTCCAGTTTGAAGCCTCCCCATCAACAACTACCGTTGTCTTCTGTCAATCAGCCATTTTTCTATTCAGTTAATTATACCATTTCCTATGCCATGGGCTTTTAGTTTAAGCAGTAATCTCTGATGTGGCACTTTGTCGAAAGCTTTTTGAAAATCTAAGTAGATGATATCTACTGGTGATCCATCATCTACCCACTTAGTGATATCTACCAAAAAACAACATATTTGTTAAGCATGACCTCGCTTTTAGAAACCCATGTTCAGATGGGTTTATCAAATTATGTTTAACAAGAAAATCCACCATGTGATCTTTAATTAGTCTTTCTAATAATTTACAAATCACCGATGTTAAACTAACTGGTCTATAATTATTTGACTTGTTTCTCGAACCTTTTTTAAATAACGGTATAATGTTTGCTTCTTTCCATTCTAAAGGAACCACTCTCTCTTCTAATGATAAGTTGAAAACTGTTGCAAGCGGTATGCTAATTTGTTCTACAATTTCCAATAGTAGTTTGGGTGGAATACCATCCACTCCAGGTGATTTATTTTCCTTCATAGCCCTAATTTTCTTAGTTACCATTTCTGGGGTTACAATTAACTGTCTTAAATAGTCTGATTCTGCCCCCTTGAACTTAGCCTCTGGTACTGGCAGTGAACTAGTGTCTTCTCTGGTAAACACTGAACTAAAATACTCATTCAGGTCTTCTGCCATTAAGAATCCTTCTGATATTATATTTTCAGCACTATCTTCTAGAGGACCGACCTTATCCTGAACTTTCTGTTTGCTTCCAACATACGCATAAAAACTCTTGCTGTCATGTTTTATATTACAAGCTAATTTATGTTCATAGCTTCTCTTTGAATTTCTAATTTCAGCTGTAGCTTGGTTTAGTGCTTCTTTATAAATGTTGTAGTCTTCGTCATTTCCAGTACGTCTATGACTTCCACATCATTTGTTTATACTTAATTTTTCTAAATGCTTCTTTCGATAAGTGTTTCTTTTTGGACCGTTTCCCGTGTTTTTTAAGGGAACAAATTTGACGAAGGTGCATTCAATTTCACTCTTTAAGATATTCCCGCATTATGTTGCTGTCTTGTTCTTCAGTGTGTTATTCCAGTCTATTTTTGCTAAATATTTCCTTATGTCCTTATATTTTCCTTTGTGGAAATTTCTCCTGTACTGCTTTTTACTATTCCTTTCTGGTAAATTGTATCTGGATGTGATCACTATTCCCCAGTGGCTCACATATCCTGACATTGTCAACTAATTCATTCTGTGAGGACAAAACTAAGTCTAACACATTCTCTCCCCTGGTTGGTTCTAGCACATGTTGAGAAAGGAAACTATCTTGTACTAAAACTAAAAACTTGTGGTCCTCACTACCCATACTCTGTAGAGATTTTCATTTGATATGCCCATGATTAAAAGCCCCCATAATAACACAGTCCCGTCTGCTCACTTCCCTTATAGCGTTTTGTATTTTTTCATTCTCTTCTATGCTTATGTTTGGACTTCGATAAACTAATCCAACCGTTAACATTGAGTTTCCTGCAACTATGTTACACCAAACAGCTTCTTCGCAATCTGCTTCTCTGTCTAATTTTATTTCATAAGCCTGGATAGATTCTTTAATATATAAAATAACTCCACCTCCCTTTCTTCCTATTCTATCTTTCCTAAACGTTACATATCCTGTTAGTCCCAATTCGGCATCTGATATATCAGTGGTGGCCCACGATTCGGTTATACCTATTATGTGAGGGTCAATATCTTCTACCATAATGTTTAGTTCATTTCTTTTGTTTACTATACTCCTTGCATTTAAACAAACACATTTATATCCAGCTTCAGAACAGTTTTCCAGACTGTTCTTTGCTGAATTATTTTTGCTGTCATTATCTATGCATCCAGTTTCAGGCTTCTCTGCGAGTCCCCCCTGCGAATTTAGTTTAAATAGATGCAACCTGTCCCACTGTCAACAGATCGCAGCAGATTCTCTGAGAATACTGCTGCCCCCTTTCCACTTAGATGGAGGCCATCTCTCATGTACATATCTTCTCTCCCAACAAAGTACCCCCATAAATCTATGAATCCCACGCCCTCTTCTTCACACATCTGCTCAACTAGTGCGTTGATCGCCATCCTCTTACAGTTTCTGTATGTTGTCCCCCTTCCTCCCATTACTGGCAAAATTCCTGAGAGAACAACCTGTTCCACTCGTCTTCTTTAGCTTCCTCACTAGATGTCTGTAGTTCTGAACTATCCTCCTTGTCTGCATTGTTTGTCCCTACGTGTACTAGTATAGACCCTCCCTTGCCATGCCCCAATACCTTCTGAATCCTTTCGGTCACATGCTCTATCCTAGCCCCCGGTAGACATACAACAACGTCCTTCCCCTCGCATATAGTCTTATCTGTTTTTCTCAGAATTGAATCGCCCATAAACACTCTCTCTTTTCTCCTTGCCCCCTCAATCACTGCCTCGGAGTAGCTCCTCCGGTTTGCATATGTCTGGTTGTTGTCTTTTCCTCTTGCCGTCTTCTCTCCTGTCACATTCTCTTCATCTTCTCTTCTAGCACATTTACTCTCACTTCCTTTCGTCCCTTCATCTTTCCTCCCATCACATTTTCTTCACTCCTCTCCCGTCCCTTTTCCCCGGCTACCTCCTTCACTACGGTCACTTTCTCCCCTGTCACCTTCACGACTGTCATGTTTTCTGTTTTTTGCTGAACACTCTGTCTTCTTCCATCAGTCTTCTGTCTCACAGTCTTACCAACTGCCTCTGTGGTATCTACCTCTTCACCACCTGTATCGCTGTCGCGTCTCTCCTCGTTCTCTACAGTCTGACTACCTGTTGATCTATCCCCACTGACCCGTTTTCTTTTCCTCTGCCGAGCACTTTTCCTCCGTCCCTCCGTCTTCTCAATTTCTTGTTCCTTCACACCAGTCACCTTCCCTCCTCTCAGTCTCCTTTCTTCAGTCTCCGTGTCACAATTCTGCTCCTTCTGTGTTGTAGAATTCCCAACTCTCTCCGTGTCATCTCTCTCTGCTCCATCTATTTCTATGTTGAGTCTCACCTCCATCTCCTTCACTATATCCGTCAACTTACACACCTCCTTCATCAGACAGTCCACCCTCAAACACCCCATACACCGAAAGGTGAATCTGTCATCTTTGGTCTCTGCCCATGATTTTGGACAGCCAGACAATGCAAAATCCACCCAGCTCTGGCAGTCGTTGCAAACTAAGTGTCGTTTTGCTCTGAGTTGCCGCTTGCAAGGTGCCATATCAGAATTTATTTATGTTCAAAATAGTTTTTATATAGTCTTTGAAAACACTTTTCTGTGTACAATTTACACCTGATTGTTTAGGTTATTGTTAGTTATATTTGTTAACACACAGTGACACACCGTGCCTTACCTAGTTATGATGTCGATGACAATGTATTCAAGTTAGGCTTAGATGCAAGGTAGTCTTTACAAAGACTGTTTCCTGTGTACTAATATACACTTTAAAAGGTTGTTATTTCAAGTTTTAATTACTCATCTAACTACATCGATTACCTCAAATAACGCTATTCTATTGTCGTTCACGTTATGTTAACTTTGCCAGTGACCTACTTTGTAAACAACGTTCCGATTACATTAACGTTCCCAATTATCGCTTGCAAATCGCCTGCTTTTAATCTACCCTAGATTACTCCCTCTAGCTAACTTTTAACAAAAAATATAGCTTAATATATATCTATAATTACGTTATGTATACTATACACTCAATAATATCACTTATCTTGATCAAATATCCTTATATTTTCGCAAGTTTGCTGCACCAAATTCAAACCAATTCACCACCGGAAGTTCCCCTGTCAGAATTGACAACAACAACTTCTACTAGTAAGACGTTTAGATATGTAAGAAAATCGACTGACAGCTGCAAAGAATATCTAAAAATGATCTTTTATTAATAAACTGGGACAATGTATTAAATGAAACAGATGCTGACATGGCTTACAATATATTTGTAAATACATTCACGCACATGTATGATAAAAATTGTCCTATTAAGAAAATATGTGCTAATACAGCTATGACCAGAGGGTTGCAAAATGCTTGTAAAAAAAAAAATTGTACACAATTTTTTTTTAAACTTTTAGGACTAAACAAGCTGAATGTAGGTATTAAACATAAAAAAATAAACTTACCTCTATTCTCAGATTTAGTGAGAAAGTGTATTATAATAAACAGCTAAAAAAAGAAAAAATCAATATAAAAGGTACTTGGAAAATCTTAAATGAAATTATTAAAAAAGATAACAACACTCAAGTTACCCAAACTCATTTATTAGTAATGGAGTAACAATTACAAATAAGACAGATGTTGCTGACGGATTCAATAATTTCTTTATAAATGTAGGACCGAATCTGCCAAAAGGCATTAATTTACCAAATGGGAATATAAGTGTACTTGATTATTTACAAAACACCAATCAAAACACTATGTTCTTGGAGGGGGTAGATGAAAATGAGATAATAAATATTGTCAGCAACTTTAAAAACAAGAAGTCTACAGGCTATGACAATATAGATATGGTCATTGTTAAGAAGGTTATTTCCAACATTTTGGTTCAACTTACACACATCTGTAATTTGGTCTTTCAATAGTGGAGTATTTTCCAATAAAATGAAAATTGCCAAAGTGATCTCTATATTTAAAGCTGGTGAGAAAAATGTATTTACTAACTACAGACTTGTATCTCTGCTTCCACAATTTTCAAAAATCTTAGAAAAGTTATTTAATAGTAGGTTAGACAAATTTATTGATAAATATAATATTTTAACTAGCAGTCAGTATGGATTTAGAACTAATATGTCTACATCAATGGCTCTTCTAGAATTAACTGAAGAAATCACATCGGCTTCAGATAAAAAAAAGTGTACTATTGGAGTTTTTATTGATTTGAAAAAAGCATTCGACACAATAGACCATAATCTGCTATTAAGTAAATTAGAAACTTATGGAATTAGACGTATTGCCAATGACTGGCTAAAACGTTACTTAATTGATAGACTACAGTATGTTTGTATTGATGACTATAACTCTGAGTTACTAAAAGTGACATGTGGAGTACCCCAGGGATCAATACTGGGCCCAAAACTTGTTTTATTGTATATAAATGATATTTGTAATATTTCATCAACACTAAAATTTATACTTTTTGCTGATGATACTAATATGTTTTGTTCCGGAAAGGATCCAGTGCAGCTTAGCAAGGATATAACCAATGAGTTACAAAAATTACATGTGTGGTTTTCAGTTAATAGGTTGTCTTTAAATGTAGCTAAAACAAACTATATGCTGTTCACAAACTATTGCACTAATTCAAATATCGATAAAAAATTGACAATAAGAGTATAGATAGTTTATGTTAGTAAGTTTTTAGGAGTCGTGATCGATCATAAGCTCAACTGGAAGGAGCACGTTAGCATGATAAAATCCAAAGTGTCAAACACTATTGCCATTATGTACAGAGCAAGATACAAACTTGACAAAAACTCACTGTTCATATTATATTGTTCTCTATTTCTCCCTTATATATCATACTGCTGTGAAGTCTGGGGCAGCACTTATAAAACTATTGTTCACAGTGTTTTTATTTTGTGATTTAGGTATACTTAAACTGCCTGACATAATAAAATTGAGAATTTCTATTGTAATGCTCAAGGCCAAAAATAAGATGTTGCCATATAACCTTCAAGAATTCTTTGCTACTAACCATGATTCAATGCATTTGACACGTCAAAGTAAAAAAATGAAACACGTGTATGCTCGCACAACTTTGAAATCTATGTGTATATCGGTATATGGGGTTAAATTATGGAACTCCTATGATGAATATATGTATACGAATATACATATGTATATGTGTGTATTGTGTATGTATGTATGAATATATGTATGTATATGTATATGTATATGTATATATATATATATATATATATACAAATGTAACTGAAAAAAATGAATGAGATTGCTTTCTAAAGATATATTTCCATGTTGTTACCAATGTTATGTTTAATATACTTGTACAAGTTATGGTCGTGTTGGGGGAAGTGATTAATAAGTACAACACTTCTATCTTCCCCATTTCCATGTGTAAATGTTTATGTATTTTAAATTGCATTTAGTTCTCTTTGTATGCATTTTCCACATGGAAATAAAACAATAATTCAATCAATCAATACTTTGCATAGAGCCAAAATTAACTGGCCAATCTCCAAATAGGACAATCCTTAGTATCTCCAGCTCCACTCCACTTGTTAATGTTATGGATGCATAAGTTTTATATACAAAATGTGCGTTCCTTTTTTGATTTCGCAAACTTATGATACCGATCACTCCCTTAAAGAAGTAATTATTAAATTGTTATAAGCAATTGTGTAATCTTATCAACAGCGTCTATCATTTTTATTATGCACTCTAATACACCCAAAATCCTGGGATGTAATCTCACTCAACTAGATATATTTAGTGTGTTAGATGTGGGAAAGCATGCTGGACAGTTCACAATCACAGGTGTCAACCAAACGAACAGAAATTCTATCTTAAAATTTAAATTAGTTTTAGTAATGTTAGGCTCTCTGGCACAGACATATATAAATGGCACCATGCAGTGGACATCTAAGAATGAGTTTGACAATGGTTGGTTATTGATATTGCCTATACTATAGTCTAGACTATAGATGTATAATGATTAATGTCCTATTCAAGGCTATTCTATTGTCTACGTAACAAAAGACACAACTTCACAAGTTAAACAGGAACTCAGAAGAAGCAAGGGGTTTGCATGCATGTGTCGATCGACCAGTGTTGTGTTTTGAGGTTTATGTTTGCAAGGTTATTGTCGACCTGATAGTCAGGTCACGGTTTTAAAAATGGAATCAAGTTCAATCAACCAGTGTGAAGGTGACGGTGCAGTAGACCAACGCCGGCAGACACTCACCCGTCGTCGTCGACAAACGTCCGATTTGCGCGCACCAACCTCGCCAACAGAACAACACTGACGTTCATCACCTGAACATGATACTGAATGTTTTAGTAGGTCTCTTTCTTATTCACAACCACTGAAGCACCACGCTAACTGTATACAACTATTCTCTTTCAACCCATAAGATATAAGATGTTATCGAATCGGACGGAAATTATCAGCCAGCCTTGGATCATGAATGGACAGAAGCAGCCTCATTTATGGAAGTTCCGTGATGTGGCGCCACCGTTCGTCACTCTCACTAAGGTCGGAGTACAAGCAATGGCTATTCGCACAGCCCGGCCGAATCGCAGATTGTGAATGAGAAAGCGTCTTTGATTGTAGGAACCACACCAACCAATAATGAACGGTGTTTCTTTTCAAACTAAAAAAAACAACGATTAAAGCCAGAATACGATGGACTGTAAACTGGCCCGTAGCCAGCTTTTCATAATGGGGGGGTTCACATTTTACCAATTCAGACTCCAGGGGGCGCCACAAGTTCACGTGGGGTTATATTTTTTCACAATGCTAAGGTCCCACATGTTTACGTAGGGGCTCATCTTATTTTTTTTAAGACGATTTCGTTTCGTCTTATATTCTTTCATCTTATATACAAACACCACATTAGCATTCCCAGCAGGCTCATAACGAGGTCGTTTTGGGGGTGCGTTTTCAGACAAAGTGGGACTCATATGTGGTATGTAGAGATTGGTCCCATTTTGTTGCCTGATTAAGCCTAATTTACACCCGATTGTATTCATAAAAACCAACACACAGTGATAGTATATTGTTAATATAACTTAATTATTTATTCGAAACGCTTCGCCGTGTGTGCAGTTGTTTTGAATGTGTTCATATTAATAACGAGGCACCGAGGATTGTGGGTGTGCCCAAATTATTTATCAGAATAAACAGTTAAAGTGTGACATTTACAATTTTGTTTTCACTCAATTAATACATTATATTTATCTGATCTGATGTGTAAAAGTTCCATAATTTATAATGAACATAATTAAGTTAGTAAATTAACAAGCCTTTATAAAACATGAACTGTAAACAGAAGCTTGGAACAAATATTGTCCTCTTGTGGAATTGGTAGTGGCCGGCCGCAATCGCTAACCACAGGACGGTTCACAGACGACAACATCGTATCAAATACAGAGCGATCAACAACGATTATAACAATACATCACATCAACGAGACGTAACACTCTTCAGAAATGGGAAGAGGACTGGCTCGTGGACTTCCATCCAGGAAAATGCAAGTCACAAACAAGACGAAATCAGCGTTACAGAACACAGTCGACTTGGCAACGCACATATACTTGGGAGTGACAATATACAAGAAGCTATCTTCGAACACGTACACGTGTAAATTAATGTTATACTGTTGCAATGAAAGCCATTAGAGCGAGTGCACTCCTTTAAAGAAACACATGCCCGATGCAAAACAAGAACACATGCATAATAAAATTAAATAATTATATAATCAGTCCCATGCTTAAGTATGCTTCTCCAACATGGGATCCTAGCTTACACTCACAAAACATTACCAGGTTAGAAGCCATGCAAAGATCAGCACGCTTTATACAGCGTGAGTATACCACCTACAGTAGTGGGACAGCCATGCTGCATGGAGGAGAATCAAAGCTACACATTTTACAGCAGCGGCGAAGAAAAATAACAATACTGCATTGTACATTTTCTCTGCTACGAAGCACACAGTACGCTAGTGCTCCGACATTGGGCCTGTACTTGATTAGAAGAAGAAAATTTAATTATTTCAATTTTATGTTGAATTTTTTGCTGTGACATTCAACATTTTTCAAGTTCACCAAACCTCGATCCAACTGCAGTACCCTCCCCGAGACTGACCTGAAACCTTCAACTGCACCCTCCCCGAGACTGACCTATAACACCTCCAACTGCACTCTCCTCGAGACTGACATAAAACCTCCAACTGCACCCTCCCCGAAACTGACCTGAAACCTCCAACTGCACCCTCCCTGAGATTAACCTGAAACCTCCAACTGCACCCTCCCCGAGACTGACCTGAAACCTCCAACTGCACCCTCCCCGAGACTGACATGAAACCTCCAACTGCACCCTCCCCGAGACTGACCTAAAACCTCCAACTGCACCCTCCCCGAGACTGACATGAAACCTCCAACTGCACCCTCCCCGAGACTGACCTGAAACCTCCAACTGCAACCTCCCCGAGACTGACATGAAACCTCCAACTGCAACTTCCCCGAGACTGACCTGAAACCTCCAACTGCACACCCATTTGCAAAATATTTGGGGCTAATATTATCTCCAGCACCCGGGCCCACCAAAATATTGTCCCCCGTCCCCAGTTCTGACGCCTATGAGGAAGCTTATGTTATTTCTTTTTAAATTGAACTGTGTATTTCGACAGAACACGAGAAAACAACGTATTTGTGTAGTACCTATGCATCAACCAATAACAAATTTCTCTAACAAACCATTGTTACATCTATGTTACGTCCAAATAATTCGAGTTGAACGTCACACTTTGTGATGTTACTTTTTTATATCTCTGCGTGCACCTGTGTGACATTAACAAGTTGTGATTCAGTCATGCGAGACCTCAACAATCAGATCATTGACTGCACGTCATGCATGACCGGATATGTCAATGGCAATTGACATATGGACTTGTGACTTCACTGCCCAGGACGATTGACTCAACTTGTGTGCGGTCAAGCGTTAACATTACGACTTCGTAGTGACCCATAATGGCATGGCATCAGGAAGTGCAGCAATGTCACTATAAATTTATTCTTTCTCTTCAGTTTAACCAAACACAGTGCATACCAGAGATACTTATCTTTTATAAACATAAGAACATTATACCAGGGTGACACGCCTAATTCCAAAGACTACATATTTACATACTATCTAGAAGTAAGCAGTAATATTGTTTTGTCCGCCAATAACAAGTTCGACCGCCTTAACCATAATACTAAACGAGCAATTTGCAAACTCTGCAGACTTTCGGTGACTACAGAGAACTCTTTCTGCAACGTGTCGCCATCAACTTAAACTCTACTACAGTGTATTACTTATGAAAACCGGCGATCTGAGCACCAATCCAGGCTCTGCTGAGCACAAGAGAAACTATATACGCTAAAACACTCGTGTAGTCGTTGTGACAAATGTATCACTGCCCGCAATAAAGCAATTAATCTCGTGTGACTCCTGCGGCCAGTGGATACGCATCAACTATGCTGGAGTTTTTACAAACGAAGCATTCGATGAGCTCTGTGAACGCACGCAGTCTTCTGCCGAAACTTGATGATCTAAGAGTTCTCGCAGCTTACACTAATGTGGCGGCGATCGGCATCACCGAGTCTTGGTTAGATGCGTCGGTCAGACTCGGAAATTTAAATCACTGACTATATACTATTCTCCGGCGCAACAGGAATCGCGAGGGCGGTCCGTGGTGTATGTATCTACACAAGAACTGACATTGCTTTCAAACCGAGAGACGATATATATTTACTTATCTAGAAACTATGTTGGCTGAATTGTATTTACCTGACTAAACCTATTTTAACTGGTGTATTTACCTAAGACTAAACCTATTTTAACTGGTGTATGCTACTGCGTCTACACAAGCAGATGTATTTACCCAAGACTAAACCTATTTTAACTGGTGTATGCTACTGCGTCTACACAAGCAGATGGATTTTTTAAATACTCGAACAATGCCGCTTGGAATGCGATTCTTTCACCAACCAAGGATTCATCATAATGGATGACTTTAACGTTGACTACTCTCACCTGAATACTCACACTAATCAGGTGCATGTGTCACTGAAGCATTATAAATTATGTCTATGTTTGGTATGACCCAGCTTATTAACAGGTCTACAAGGATTACCAGTACAACATCCACCATCTTTGTTTCACTCTTTACACCCTGGTATCATAGTGAGTTGTTTATTGTCACAATCGTTGTCTGACAAACATGCCGCTAGCCGAGGAAACACAGAACTGCGCAAGCGCGCTAACTACAGTCCGTTCTACAAAAGTTGGATATTGACACATCCCTTCTTTTCTAAACAAAGAAAAATAAGAACTTACTAATAAAACACTATCTATATAGCGCTAAAGTGGCTCAAATGTCTACAACTACAACTTATTAACACTAGTTAAACGTTCAATTATAAAATAGAAATAAGCGTATGGCAAAGTCACACGTTGGTAATATAGTCCGCCAGACGAGTAGATCGTTTCTTGAGTCGCACAGATCTTCGCGGAGTCGTCACCGTGGCGTCACTCATCTCCGGTGATTGATCTGCCGGTTCGGATGGCTCAGGTGTCGTCTCCGTTGCTGGCTCCTGCGTCTGCGGGTTTGTCTCGTCCTCGTGTGTTCGTCTAAGGTGCACTCGATTCCGCCTGTATGTACCAACAGGTGTATCAACTTCGTACGATCGTTCATCGAGACGTCGTTGAACCACGGCCTTTTCCCATGCCTTTTGACCAGGACGGAACGGCTTCATGCGAACGATATCGCCCTCCTCGAGGATCGGAAGATCTTTCGCTGTTCTGTTGTAGTTTTTTCCTTGTTTCTCCTTCTGTTTGCTTATTCTGACCCTGTCTTTTCTCAAGTATTCTTCGCCCCTTGGCACCAGAAGTGTTGTTGTCATCGGGAGTAATGTTCGCGTTCATCTGTTTAACAGTCTCAGTGCTGGACTGCTTCCAACCCCTTGTGTCGGTGTGTTTCGGATTTCTAGAAGTGCTAGATGTGGGTCTGTCTGTGACTTCTTGCATTTCGTGAACATCAGCTTTGCGGCTTTCACGGCTGCTTCCGCTCTTCCGTTGGTGTTCTGGTGGCCTGGTGCGCTGGTCTGATGCTCGATGTCCCACTTCGCAGCAAATCTCTGGAATTCATTCGAGACGTACTGCGGCCCGTTGTCGCTAATTATGACTGATGGGATGCCATTTCTAGCGAAGTGTGCTTTCATAGTTTTTATCACGCTTGCTGTGGTCGTTGAAGTCATCCTGTCGACTTCCCTGAAGTTGCTTGTGTAATCGACCAATACGTGATAGTCACGACCTTCCCAGCTGAACAGGTCCACTCCGACTTTCTCCCATTGTCTCGTCGGTGTCTCTTGTTGCATTAACGTTTCTTTTTGTTGTGCTCGTTCATAGGTTCTGCACGCCTCACAGTTCTCAACCACTTGTCTGATGTCTGATGCCATGTTAGGCCAATAGATACATTCTCTTGCTCGCCGCAGGATACTTTCCACACCAAGGTGTGAGCTGTGGAGACACTCCTTCGTGAGTTTCCTCATTCCATCTGGGATGACTACTCTTTCTCCTCTGAAGACTAAACCGTCGTGCACTGCTAGTTCGTCTCTCATGCTGAAATACGCATGGATGCTAGTTGGGGTTTCATCACGCGTCTCGGGCCACCCTCGCTGTATGACGTGCTTCAGTGTCTGTAGAGTCTCGTCGCTCTCCGTGTGTGCCTTCAGCATTGCCAGGCGTTCTGTGCTGATTGGCAGCTGCTTCACAGCATTCACAGCTCCGAAATTGTCGGTACCGCCTTGGTGTTGCAGGTATGACCGAGAGAGAGTATCTGCGATATACATCTTTTTCCTTTGTGGTAGACGACCTCCGTGTCGTACTGCAACATCCGCAGGCTACTCTCTTCGTCGAGGTCACAGTGCCAGTACCCTGATTGCAGATCTAGCTTCGAGAATACTCGTGCCGTGGACATCTCTGGTAGCACCTCGTCCATTGTCGGTAGCGGGTAAAGTTCACGGTGTAAGACCTTGTTTAGTGGTCTCGGGTCTATACAGACACGCAACGACGTGTCCTTCTTTGTCTGTATAGATATTTGGCTACACCACTTGGTGGGCTCGGTGACTGGACAGATGACTCCCATCTTCACGAGACGGTCCAGTTCCGTCTTCAACTTGCTCTTCAGTGTGATGGGGACTCTTCTCGGCGGGCACTGCACGGGTACCGCGTCCTGTTCCACGTGGAGGTGGACCTTTCCCGGTAGGCTTCCCAACCCTCCCTCGAAAACGTCGTTGAACTTTTCCAATACGTTTGTCGACGTTACCTCGTGCATCAGCTTGAAACTTCCGTAGTTTACGGTTATGAGGCCCATTTCTTCTGCGGCCTGCCTGCCGATGAGAGGTGTGAAGTCTCCTTGGATGACTTCAAACCACACTGCATACTTTTTGTTTGTTGCGGGGTTCTCTACGACTGATTGTGTCTTGCCAACAACAGCTCGAGTCGTCTTGTTCCACATGTGTAGCGTTACATTGGAGGTCACAATATCTTCTTTATTGACGTACTTCTCGGGCAGGACGTTCACGGTCGCCCCACTGTCAACTTGAAGCTTCGCCAGCTTGCCGTTCAATTTTAGTTGTGCGTAAATCGGACCTCTATTGTCCGAAGCCTTATGCAGACCCATGATGGTCTCGTCCGCGCTCTCTGACGCAGCGATATTGTGCACCTTCTTGTTTCCTACCTGGCAACAGTTCGAGAAATGATTTTGTTTTCTACATTTGTGGCACGTGTTTCCCCACGCAGGGCAACTTTCTTTCCTCTGCTGGTGTGTGCGTCCACAGAATTTACAGTTCAGCCTCTTGTCGCTGCGTATAATGTGTTGTTTCTGTTTGTGTGCATCACGGTATCTAGGTTGTCTTGTGTGATCACCGCGAAAATTGACTTTGTGTATCTGATCTGTGTCACACATAGATTTCATCTGTTTGCTTGCTGCCTCATCAGAGCGGCAGACATCTATGGTCATCTTCAGCGTCAACTTCCTTTTCTGCAGCAGGTGTTTACGACTAGCGGGATCTCGAATGCCCATGAGGATGCGGTCTCTTATCAGCGAGTCGTTCTGTCACAGAAATTGCATGATTTTGCCAATAATCTGAGTGCCGATAAATACGCATCAAAGGTTTCGTCCACACCTTGATTCCGCTTGTTGAACACGTAGCGCTCGTACGTTTCGTTCAGTTCGCCTTGAATTGTAGCATCAAGTTTCGCCATGATGACGGTAGTATCTTCATTGTCCTCTCCTTCCGCGAATGTAAAATCATCGTATAGCCGTACACCCACGGGTCCCATTGCATTGAGAAGTACCGCTTGCTGATACGCTTTATCTTGTTGTTGCAACTTCGTGATGATAGCGTAGTTCTTGTACAGCCTCTTGAACATCGCCCATTCTTCAATTGGTTGATCTTTCAAGATTAGTAGCGGCGGCGGATTGACATTTGCGAGAGGCGCTGCACGCGCTTGCTCAGCGGCCATCGTGACAGACTTATGGTGAATCAACTGTAGCTCCTACGACGCGCTCGTGCGAGGATTCAGTGAACTTCAACACTACGATATTCACCGTTTCGTCAATGATCATCAGCAAAGTACTGCATTAATCACATTAATGTATCGCCGGAGGTTTGGGCGCTTTAGTCGCTGCCACCATGTTTCACTCTTTACCTCTTGGTATCATAGTGAGTTGTTTATTGTCACAATCGTTGTCTGGCAAACATGCCGCTAGCCGAGGAAACACAGAACTGCGCAAGCGCGCTAACTACAGTCCGTTCTACAAAAGTTGGATATTGACACAATCTTAGATCTCATCCTCATCTCAGACCATGCTAAAATAACACAATATGGTGTATTAGATCTTGGCTTAAGTGACCATCAATCAATACATTGTACACGCAAATGCAAGAAAACTCCTGTTAATCAACACAATGGTGTGACATTAAGGTCGCTAAAAAACTACAGTAAGGACAGTTTTAAAGCAAAAGTGCGGGAGTTAGATTGGCAGGATGTACTGGATATTAACTCTGTACACGAGGCTTTTTATCATTTTAAATCTAAGTTGATGGCCGTTATTGATAATTTTGCCATTTTGAAGTATGTCCAGATTAAACAGCGTATATACCGCCCCATGGATGACCGGGCAGATACTGCATCTCATTCTTAAAAGAGATCGGGCATTTAAAAAATTCAAAAAGACCAAAGACATCAGTTAGCACGGAAAATACATTTATCTTCAGAATCAAGTTCAATATAAGAAGAAACAGACCAACTCAGACTTCATTGCTAACAAGGCTAACGGATTCAAACAACAACCAAAGAAATTATGGCAAATGTTGAAAAGCCTCGACACTTCGTCTCAGTGTAAACCTAAGCCAGGGAGTATAGGACTCGATATCGATAACAACATTTGTTTTGATAAATCAATGGTATCTGAGCACTTTAACACTTATTTTAGGAGCAAGAGAAAGGTAATTATATAGGTATGGTGCTTTATTATACATGTGGTGTACCTCAAGGGTCAATTATCGGACCCTTACCGTTTCTAATATAATATTAATTATATTTCATCGGCTGTTCGCTGCAAACATCTTTTGTACGCTAACGATTCGGCTCTGATAGTTTCGGGTAAGAATACCCAACACATCCAAGAAAGTCTCTCTTCTGAGCTTGAGGCAGCCAGAGAATGGCAGATCGATAAATAACAAACTGTTCATCCATCTAGAGAAAATTTAAGTGAATCAATCCTTTTTGGATCGAAACGTAAACTCCACACATGTAATTCCATTCAGGTGAAATGTGCTGGCAACACATTGACGTGTCAGATGCATATTAAATGCCTAGAGTTAGATCAGTCACCAACTGGAAAAGGAGTGGCTGAGAAAATAATTTGTAAACAAAAATGTAATGCTAAGTTAAAATTCTTGTACAGGCTGACCAGAAATGTCAACATGAAAACAAAAAACTTCCTACCTCTATAATGTCATTTTTACTATGCCTGTTCATCATGGTTCTCGGGTTTAACTAAGAAATATAAAACCAGAGTACAGTGTACCAAGAACAAGGTAATCCGTTTCCTTCTTAATGCACCAGCCAGAACCCACATTGGATCAACACAGTTTTGACAGATCAATATGTTACCAGTGGATCTACGGGTTAAGCAACCAAATTTGAACCTTGTCTATAACATTGTAAATGACAGAGCACCGATTTATTTGTCCGATTCTTTCAACGTAACACGCAAACAGCACGGTATAAATACAAGATCTAGTACTTTGTCTATTCATGTGCCGTATGTTAAATATTTCGGCCAAACTTCCTTCTACTACTCAGGTATGCAGGCATGGAATGACTTGCCATATAACGTACAAGGTGCTCAGAACAAGAACCAATTAAATATTTAGTGAAACAGTTTTGTTCAATTATCTTAATGATCAGGAAGCCAGCTCATTTCTTTAGTTTTAATTAAATCTTATTTTTGAGGTACCTGTATTTAATTTTTAATTAATTGATTTATTTTTTAGTTTTTTATTGATGGCGCATCTTTTGTTAAAAGTGTTTAATTAAAAAAAACTGGTATTATGTATTTGTTGTACATGAGTCGGTTTTTCACATGACTTAATAGTGCTTATATAATCAGGAGGTAATTAATTTCCCTCCCTTCTTAATATTATAATTATCAATGTCTTTTGACATCTGAACAGTACCTAGTATTTATTTATTATTGTTGTTTTAGTCTGTTATTCTGTCATATTTCATTAATATATGTGTCATGTATTTGTCTGTATCTGTTTAAGGACCACAATGGAAACAAGTGCTTGCACTTTCTTGTGTGGATCATCCTTTATATTTAATATATTTAAACCAAAAAGATCGGCGAAGGGTCCAAAGATTTTGCCGAATCTTCCAAGAATTCCGCCGATGGAGTATCGCGGCCCGGATATTACACAATTTACACAAACACGACGTAAGTATAACTAGTAAGTACTGCAGTTGGCATTGAGTGATTGACACAAATGCTAAGCAGATAATTAACAATCGTATTTTGCACATGACAGAACATCGTGTTAAACAGCTTACTGTTATTAACAGTGTTAAGGTGTGACACTGCATTACATTGCATGTGCGTTTAGGCGATAATGTAGTATCATTTGGTGTCTAATCTGTATCTGTATATTACGTTGACCGATCAATCTTGATCATTAGACAACGGTTGGTTTATTGTTGGAGGAAACAAAAGAAAAATCCAGAAAAAGTAGAAAAAGGAAATATACAAAAGACCAAAAGTATGAGAGAAGAGAGAAAAGATAAATAAAATTGCCGTTTTCAGGTATCGGGTCTAGGCGGTCCCCGGAGATAAACTCCGGCCGACACAGCCCTAGTCCCTCATTTACCCTAATTCGGACAAGGACAAAAACAAATAAATCAGAAGGAAAGCTGGGCAAGCTCCCTTTGGAAAATACCCAAACTGGGAGCCTCAGCAACACGTGCTGGCAAGGAGTTCCACACAGGAATGACCCTATGTCTATATAATAATTGGCAAAAACCATAAGGTCATTACGCCAATATAGGGTGGGGGGGGCATATGCCATAGCACTACAGGGAATTTTAGAGTCGTCTGCCCATCCTAGATTTAAAAATATCCACCAGTTCTTTACTGTTCTATTAAAAAAACTGTTAGCATAAACCTGATTCCTTGCCGGCACCTGAATAAATCGTTCACTGGCCACGGTGTTGTTGATTGAGTGAACAAGGTGACTTGGCAAAGGAAGAGCTAGTTCTCCGTGTAGAGATTTATAGAACATTGCTAGGCGGCTGACCTCTCTGCGTCGTTCTAGGGACTCCCACTAGAGTGTTTTCATCATTAATGTTACGCTGCTTTCCCGACTGTTGTTACCCATTACAAATCTCGCTGCTCGTCGCTGTATTTTCTCAAGTTCGTTAATATTTTTGGTGTATGGATCCCAAGCAGCGCTCGCGTATTCGAGGTTAGGACGAACTAGTGTAAAATAAGCCGATTGCTTTGTTTTCTCTGAGCATTTATACAGATTTCTCTTTATAAAACCTAATACACGATTAGATTTGGCAGATAGATTTCTGTTCACCGACTTGGTTTCCCAGTCGATGCCCGGCATGTTAAAATCACCCCCCAAAACAATGTTTGCCGCTGGATATTTCGAGCTAATTACGGCCTAGCGAATCCTCCAGACCAGATAGTGCATCGATAGTGGAGTTAGGCGGTCTATAGTATGATCCCACTATCAGGGTCCGGCACCCGAACACCTGTATTCTTGCCCATACAGTTTCACAGTCAGAGTCAAACTCGGGCATCCCCGACGAAATAAAACAACTCTTTATGGCAACAAATACTCCTCCACCATTCCTGTCTCGGTCTTTTCGGTAGACATCGTATCCTGGATGGAAGATTTCTCCATCAGACACCGATGCATCTACGTGCGACTCTGTGGCAATCACTACATCGGGTCCTCGGCCTCCACAGTACTCATAAACTGGGTGCGTTTATGTGTGCTTAGTATGCTGTTGCAGTTAATGACCATAATCCTAATTGGTTTTGATTTAGGCTTGTTGGTTGGTTTGTTCCGGTTTGTAGGTTCGGACTCAGAGTCTGCAATGTTGTCACCATTTTCAGACTCTGAGTCCGACAACAAGTCATATGGGTTAGGGTCACTTAGTATGGAGCTGTCGTTAAAAAAGGAGTTTGAGAAATTTGGTAATGAACAGTGAGTGCAGTACCAGCTGACATTAGAATTTGTAAGTGGCGATACTCTTTGGGTAATACTCCGCAACAACCAATGTCGCATTCGTCACAACACATAGCACGATGATTTCTGGCAACAGCCTTCTTACATACTCCACATGGATACTTAACTGGTCCGGGGTTCAACTGTATATCACCCGAGATCAGTAGTGCAAGTAACAGATAAGTGGACATTGTTCGCTGGTTCGCAGATGGATATCGTGACTGTCTGTTCACGACACGCTTGATGTACATATCAGCTCCAAACAACAAAGCTGTCTGGATCCTCCTCTCACCCACAAACTGGAATCCAGCATTTATACTATCAGGAAGTGATGCTGATGTAAAATCATTACCATGTCGAAGTCCCGCCAAGAATGCGACCATCAGTATGAAAGCCGTTGTTACCCATAGGTCCATCTTATAGTGACAAGTTTCCTGCCAATTTTCAGGTAGTTTAAAATATGTTAAAACAAAATTATACCGTTGTACGACTGTCCAGAATCTCCCACATAAATAGTGGCTTAAAAACAATACAAAAGATAAAAACAGTATGGTGTAAATTTTAAAATGTTTAAAAATAAAATGTACTTACAATAAAATGTTCAATGCTGTTATAGGATTTCACAAAAAAAACAAGTTGCAAGCCAAGTCTCTCCCTCTCTCTTTTATTAATTAACCTACGTTATATTATGATCAATGCAATTGACAGATTTCGCACAGGTATCAGGTTAAATTATCTATTTAAATTTTAAGTGCAGACATCTGAGACAAGACGTCTTTATTATATGGTGCAGCTAACAAGGGATTTTCACCCAGGGCAACTCCGGGTTTTAAAAGACGTCCTGTGCGAAAAGCCTGTTAGTATAAAGGTTTGTTGGTGCTCCTACTATGGCAATCAATTAGTTAGCAGTCTGACCTGTGCGTTTCTATATGGATGGAACTATATGTATGGCCTTTGTTTACACGAAGTGTACATTTGAGGCAGGAAATCCACGCTCAACGAGACTTAATAATACTAAATGCGATAGAAATAAGGCTCTAGTTGCAGGTAATTTAGTTTATTCTTAATGCAGCCTGAGTAAATAAAATTACTTTGAAAAGCAGCACTATTGTTTCAGTTGACTTTGGGGTGTTTGTGTTACGCGCGCTTTTCAACTCGGTGTTTACAATTTACGCCATCTTGTTATGCCAATCAATGTCGTGACTTGTTGCCAAGGAAGTCAATGTACTAAAACCGTGTTTAGAAACTTTCGAACACAAATATCACCATGCGGCTACATCTAGATATGTTATAGATGTATACAATCAAGTTAAAACAGATCTGTGTGTCTTGGTGCGTCTTGATGCCAGAGACTCCCACTGCAGATGGTCTAGCATGGATGTAAGGCTAAGCTCGAGCGCTGCTGTCTGCTAGGCACAGAGTCACTGGTTGACTTTCCCATTGGTGACAACGTTTATGTTTGCGATCTCTTACTTTCTGACCCAATCACGAAAACTATCAGCAAACTTCTCACATATCTTACATACAATGATACATATAGTGATATACACACCCTATGACTACACACCCTACGACTACACACACTACGACTACACACCCTATGACTACGTTACAAAAACATTATCTTACATTCTTATAAGTATAATGGTCAAAATTCATAAAACAAACTCAACTAAAACTGGATGTCACTGGCAGTGACAACCCATAGCTCCGTGGTTACCATAAAATCGATTTTGTGTTGAAGCATCGCTACATAAATGAGCTCCACAGAAATACAGTAGAGTGGCGCTAATCCCGCTATCATTACTGTGTGCGCCGAGTCCCTGTAACAATGGCAGCACTGTACAGAATTTCTGTGAAGCTCATTCATGTAGTGATGCCTCGACACAATATCAATTTTACGGTAACCTCGGAGCTACGGGTAGTCACCGTTGGTGACGTTGAGTTTTACTTGTTTTGTGAATTTTGATCGTTATAGGAATGTAAGGTAATTTTTTGTAATGCAGTGTGTGCATGTATTATTGTATATATGTATGTAAGATACGTCAGGAGAAATTTGGTCGCTGTAGGTGGTCGTTTTCATGGTTAGGTCAGAAAGTACAAGATTGCCTTTATGTTTGCTACAAACTGGTACCTGAGAAAAATCTGAAATTTCTTCACAGCCACTGCTGTCATGTCATTGGTTTGCTGGTCATATTTCGTCAGAATCACATACCTCTAGCTCTTTTAAATGTATGCTTGCGCACTACAACAGGAAAGTTAATTAACTGCACTCTTTACCCTGCTGTTGCACGGACAAAAGCTTCACCAGACATTACCATGATTACCCAGGCTCCGTAATGTGGCAACATCATTTGTCACACATACAGAGCCTGCGACCTTTTTTTTCTGTAAAACTATTAGAAACGTGTAATTTTGCATTATCAAAACCATTTACAATATCGCATTAAATATATTTTAATTGATAGTATATACACATAAATACAGGCTCAGTCACAGAAATGAAGGGATGCCACCTGTAATGGTGACAGTCACACACATTTCTGTGGCCAGACTTCCTGGGTCACACAGCAGTTGTGTTCATACTCAGTTGGGTTCACACTCAGTTGGGTTCACAGAGCAGTTATGTTCACACTCAGTTGGGTTCACGGAGCAGTTTGGTTCACACAACAATCGGGTTCACACTCAGTCGGGTTCACACAGCAGTCAGGTTCACATTCAGTTGGGTTTACACAGCAGTCGGGTTCACACTCAGTCAGGTTCACACAGCAGTCAGGTTCACACTCAGTCTGGTTTGTACAGCAGTCAGGTGTGATTTGACTAAGTGAGACTATAATCAAACACCTTCAATCGTGCCTCATGCGTGTTTGAGGTCAGGAGTCAGACATCCTCTAAACAGGGGGATAGAGGATATTGACCTGTGAATGCTGACATGTGTCAGGTGCTGTCTAATCCACCCTCTGAGCAAACAGTAGCCTTGGACACCCTCTGCCATCTACATGGCTTCTTCTTTAATTAGCACTGTCAGGTGAATGACACATTGGCTTTTGGATCACAACTTTGGCATTGGTTAATTTTGTATGGTTTATCATTTTGAGGGACATTTTTTTAGATAGTGTGTGATGTCAGAAAACTGTAATTTATTGTAATTGAGTAATTGAAACAATGGTGTAATTGTTTCAATTACAAAAAAATAAATTACAATTATAGAATATTTAAAAAACTAGAATCAGTTACAATTCCAGCATTTTTCTGAAATCAATAACGTAATTGGACCCAGCCCTGGGCTGGATCCTGAATGTTTTATGACTGTTATAATACTCTGTTGTAGTACCATTGTTTCTTTATTCATTAATATTTTGTACAAATTATGTCTTGTGTTTACATTTGTGGGCAGTAAACAAGTGTATTTGGAGCAGGACAGTGAGGGCAGACCATGGGTGACACAGGAAGGCAGACCATGGGTGATGCAGGAAGGCAGACCATGGGTGATGCAGGAAGGCAGACCATGGGTGATGCAGGAAGGCAGACCATGGGTGACGCAGGAAGGCAGACCATGGGTGACACAGAAAGGCAGACCATGGGTGACACAGGAAGGCAGACCATGGGTGACACAGGAAGGCAGACCATTGGTGACGCAGGAAGGCAGACCATGGGTGATGCAAGAAGGCAGACCATGGGTGATGCAGATATTCACCACAAGGCATTCGAGTGTCTCCGGCCAGCGTGTGTCCAGTTGACCCGTGTCCACAGCCGTGAGAATGTTGGTCATTTGAAGGCAGCTCTGGGGCTGGTTGACCCACGTTGTCTGCAGCACTTGCAGGAGTACGTCTTGTTCCCACTGAGACTTGTCATCAAACAAACCTCTCCACACAAGTGAGTCATTACTTACTGGCTGTCTGGCTGAGTATTTACTTTTTACTATAATGTTTGTTAACCCACACAAATTGAACAATGCTGTCCAATTTCAGTAGTTAGTCCCAAACCTATACATGCATACTGGCTCACGCACACACACGCACTCACACAAACATGCACGCACACACGCACACACGCACTCACACAAACATGCACGCACACACGCACGCACACACTGGCTGTTGTGTTTGTTACTCATACAATTACAACTGAGGTGAATGAGGCTGAGTTACTTGTGGTGTGCAGACATGCAGAGCTGGTGATGGACGTGCTTGCATGTATGCGTGTTGTGCTGCGTGCGAGCAGTATCAGTCGCCCGGAGATGTTCACTGACATCTTCAACTCATTCTGTCTACTGCTCAGTTCTCCTGACTCCCAAGCGAACGGTGAGAGAAAACTCATTTCTCTGGTTTTTATAATTCTAAATACAGTATTTGAATAGGCAATTAAAACCATTACTCTCTGGGCTGTTGCAACATTTTAATGTATTTTATTGTATTTGTAAATAAATGTTTGTTTTTATATCAGTCAAATCTCTGACACAGTTATTTACTAATAAATCAGCACAAAGCAGGAATTAGATTAGTCATTACATTTTACATCTACATTCTAGAAGCTACCTCTGCTTTAAAACTTTTTGTAAAAAATTGTGTCCTTGATTTCTGTAGATGATTACCTCTACCTTACAGAAGTCTAGTAATGAAGTTTACATTTTGCTCTAATTTCCATGGTTTTTGTTTATCCTAAATTCTATAATTCTTAAAAATACTAGTTTAACTTCTAGGGAGTAACGTGTCTATCCAAGTAAATTACTTTCTATAAGAAGACAGCATTTCTCAAAGTGAAGTTTTATTTCCATATGTATATTATATATATATATATATATACATATATATATATACATATATATATGCAGATCCAGTAGTTTGTACCCAATGCGTAAAACAGCAGTCGGTAGTGCCCAATTACAAAAATGTCCCATATTTTCTTTTCAGGATGCGTATTCCACATTATTAACAGATAGCTTATATACATTAATTAGTAATTGTTGAATTAGGTTTGTTTCTGTAAGTATATACAGCTGTAAAACATATATGAATATATGGTTGGCACTAACGACTGCCGTTCAAAACTTTGCGTTAATGCAGTCGTTGGTGGACAGGGCACTGTATGTTTCGCTTTCTTAGGTTTCTTTCTCTTCTAGTCCGTATTCTTGAATGACGTCATTGTTTAGTAGTACCATATTTTGTTAAAATGGCAAATGTTTCATACGCAATTTGTAGTAAATCCTACTGTTAACAAAGTGTGAATAAATCAATATTAATGTATTATAATAATTTCACGTAGATCTCATAACAAAAATAAGAAACACCATTGGCAGAATTTGGCACACTTAATTAAGCGATTGTTGGTTTGCCAGCACAATGAGACGCCAGTACATACACATAATATTACTGTTTCCTAGAATATATTCCGTAGTATTCAAGGAATTTTTATTACATGCTAGCTAAAATAATAAGGTCATACATTTAATTTATTTAACTTATGGTTACATTACAAAGTATACTTTTCAAGTAATTGTTGATATTAATCATATAAATATATAATCTATTGAGAAATTTGTCTCTAATTACTGTAATACTACTCTGTGTATTACTATTATTACTAAGTACTTATGCTACCATTATTACTGTAATACTACTCTGTGTATTACTATTATTACTAAGTAATAATAATAATAATAATGTATTTATTTCAGACAATCATGATGTCCATATATACAAATACATCAATAAAAGTATGTAAATAATATAAAAATACATAGATAAGAACAATATGTTTAAAAATTATATAAATCCCGGACCCACTGGTGCCACAGTTTCGAAGTACAATACACGTCGCTAGTTTTAATGCTATAAATAATGGGATTCAAAGACATGTCAATCCTATTCATTAAGCTAAAAATAGCCTTTCTGATTACACATTTACCCGAGCTGACATTAGCTGTAGCAAACATGTGACTAGCGCTACATCTCATGGGCAAATTGTTCAATATCCTGAAAGAGTTGTTATATGCAACAACGAATTGATGAAAATTAACTTTTCTAAAGTTCACCCATAACGCACACATATAGATATTACCAAAATACGCTGTAAATAGCTTATTTTTTACAGCAGTTGAACAAAAGTGAAACTTTTGACGTAACATGTTACTCTTGGCATACAAAAGTCTCACTTTGGCTTGCATGTCAGACTCATCAGACAAGTTATTAGAAATTACATGTCCAAAATATTTACAAGAGGTGGCAAAGTTTAACTTCTTTCCTCCTAATGTCATTTCTTAGACAGATTTGACTTTCTAGATTCAAAGTACATGACCAGGGATTTACTCGCATTGTATTGCACATCGTGCTCACATCCATATGAGTAACACATGTCTAGTAGTGTTTGTAGTCCTTTAGCAGAAGGTGCAAACATAAGTATATCATCGGCGTATATAAGGTGATTAACAACCATGTTACCAAGACTACAACCGATTTGTTTTGTGTGCAGTTGTATACTCAGATTATCCATATAAATGTTAAAAAGCAAAGGGGATAACTTCCCACCTTGCTTAACACCATTGCCTACCGAGAAGAAGTCCGAGTAGGTATTTCCCCATCGTATGCATACACATTGATTATTGAATTCATTGCTGAGTATTCTTAAGATATAGTTCGGTACATTTCGTTGTTCTAGTTTCGTTATAAGTTTATTTCGGTTGACACGATCAAACGCCTTTGATGCATCTAAAAATGCGACGTGCATAGCTGAACCATGTTCAGTGTAGAACCTTAATAATTCCTTAAATGCAAACACGCATAACTCCATTCCATGTTTAGGCTTAAAGCCAAATTGATTAGGAGTGGTTTCCAAGTACATTTTCATTCTGATAAAAAGAACAGTGTCTATTATCTTCGAAAATATATTCGATAGACATATTGGCCTATAATTCCCTTTGTCGTTTACTCGTCTATTTTTGTCTTTAATAATTGGTACAATAACAGACTGTGAAATTTCTTTTGGTAAATAACCATGCACCAGAATCGAAGACACAAGGATAGACAAAAGCACAGCGAGTTGATAATCAGCGAACTTAATATGTTCTGCACTGATACCGTCCAGACCTGGTGACTTATTTTTTGAGAGTCCATTAATAATATCCATCAGTTCAACTGCACCAACAGTCATTCCTGTATTGTCAGTGGAACAGTCATAACAAACTTTATCACATCGACTATCCTCCACATCATTAAATAAATGTTCATAATGATGCTTCCACATTGACCCGATGTTTACGTCACCGGTATATTATCAATGTTTGTCGTAAGTACTTATGCTACCCTAATTACTGTAATGCTACTCAATATATTACTATTATTACTAAGTACTTATGCTACCCTAATTACTGTAATACTACTATGTGTATTACTATTATTACTAAGTACTTATGCTACCCTAATTACTGTATTACTATGTGTATTACTATTATTACTAAGTACTTATGCTACACTAATTATTGTAATACTACTCTGTGTATTACTATTATTACTAAGTACTTATGCTACACTAATTACTGTAATACTACTCTGTGTATTACTAAGTACTTATGCTACCCTAATTACTGTAATACTACTCTGTGTATTACCATTATTACTAAGTACTTATGCTACACTAATTACTGTAATACTACTATGTGTATTACTATTATTACTAAGTACTTATGCTACCCTAATTACTGTAATACTACTCTGTGTATTACTATTATTACTAAGTACGTATGCTACCCTAATTACTGTAATACTACTCTGTGTATTACTAAGTACGTATGCTACCCTAATTACTGTAATACTACTCTGTGTATTACTATTATTACTAAGTACTTATGCTACCCTAATTACTGTAATGCTACTCAATGTATTACTATTATTACTAAGTACTTATGCTACCCTAATTACTGTAATACTACTCTGTGTATTACTATTATTACTAAGTACTTATGCTACACTAATTACTGTAATACTACTCTGTGTATTACTATTATTACTAAGTACTTATGCTACCCTAATTACTGTAATACTACTCTGTGTATTACTATTATTACTAAGTACTTATGCTACCCTAATTACTGTAATAATACTCTGTGTATTACTATTATTACTAAGTACTTATGCTACACTAAGCTTAATTATATAAGGGAAGGGGCCAAGGCTAAAACAGTGAACATAAAAGAAGATATATATTTTAGACTTGGAGAAACCTGTTACTTGCATTGCTGCAAAAGTCAGTATCGTTGAGCTATATTATATTCTGTGTTATATAAACAGAGTATATGGTATATAATAGCCAAAAGATCTTACTTGGGTGTTTATTATTAACACATTAGCTTCGTACATTTTTTGTTCGATGGGATATTTGATTGCATGGTTACATCCACAGTCGTGATTCGGCTATTTCAATACAAGACAATAGTGCGCAATCTTATGTACCAAACCCAATGTTTTGGTAAAATCTTGGCAACAGTGCTTAAATAGCTCAATATTCCTGTGAACATGAAAACGATTGTTGCCATTTTTCTGTGTGGTTTTAAAAAGGTAAAAAAAAAAAATTCTTATATAGTGCAGTATCCAGTCCTCAGGACTGGTAAAGGCGCTTTACACTTTACTCGCTGGCAGACCTGTTCAATCGAAGACCATGTCTACTTCTCTGGGAAGCATTCAGCCATGCTGCAATGATTGCATGAAGACTAATCATACACAAATATCCACCACTGTCTATAGCCAGGTACTCATTCATACTGCCGAGTGCACTGGAGCAACGTATAGTTAACAAACTTGCCCAAAGTTCAATGGCAGTACAGGATTCGAACCCGGGTTGAGAGTCCAAAGCTCTAGCCACTGAGCCACTGCGCTCCATTTAGTATGTTTTGGAGTTATTTTATGGAAAATATGAAATTATTAACAATAGATTATGATTTAATAAAAAAAATTAAACTAATATAATTGTACCAAACGATATGCAATATATTGTCCATTGCTTTAAAATTCAATTATACAGCAAGAATTAAACTTACTTTGGAGTTATTGTTGAAACATGCGACATTTTAACCCGTCTACAGTGGACCTTGTTCATGCACTGATGTCATGTGATGCGGCTCAGATTTTGACGGAATGTTCTGGTTGTAGATGGCGGGCAGATCACTGTGAACATGAAACAAATCATTATTTTGTTCTTCACGTTTTAGTATGATTTTGAACAAGTTACAAAAAAAACAAGAAATTATTCATTACAAATTAAATGTAGACAAATTAAAATATCAATATAATAATGGTATGAGACCACAGATCATCTGCCATCAATGCAGTATGATGAGTATGTAACATTAGATGTGCAGGGGCATTTGGTGCTATGATATTAGCTATATTGTAATAGTTTACATAGAGTTTTCATAACCTCCGATTGTGTTACAATGCTATTAGTTCACCAACTTATGGAATCTTGCAAATTGTGTTATTCCCATCTAAAAACCATAAAGGTTAACAACAGTGCTGTTGCCATTGTTTCATGATGGGTTGGGTTGATTTAAGGGGGGAAAAGGGGGAAACACTGAAAATTGCCCCCTCAAAAAAGAAGCAAACTTGTATTGTTCGTAACAGTCATATCACATGTTGCTCATTAAAAAGGCCAGTGTTTTAATAAATATCAGTAATATGATATTCCCAGGCAAATGAAAGTCATTATACATTACTGATGTCATATATAACTCTAAAATGCAGCTAGCATAATATGAGTTTTTCATTTGTGTAAGTTACAAAATTATATAACTGCAATGCTGGTGTATTAAAGCCCTGCGCGGGGCAGGTTTTGGCACTCAGCCCTCGGGGCCTTTTTGTTGTTGTCTGGATTTTTGTTGTTGTTGCGGTGCGGGTTAAGTTTCAATTTGTGCGGGGCGGTATGCGGGTCAGGTCATGGCGGGGCGGTCAGCGGGCTAGTAATTTCTACATGCTGGCTACTGCAGGCTGATTTTTGTAACTCCAGTTACTCAAAGGTGGGGCATTCTTTGAGCTAGTTAATTGGGGATTACCAGATTGCCCTTTTGTTTGTGTTTAAACAGTGTTATGATAACATGTGCTGGCCTGCTTTTGCCAGCTTCAGTCAGGCGTGATTACTGGCTTCTTCCAGGAGGAAGTATCAGTTCAGGCCATCAAACTGTTTGTGTAATTAAGCCACCAGGATGTCCATAAAGAGCAGTTACCCCACCAATTAGAGAGGAAATGCCTTTGATGTGTGGAGACTGGAGACCATGCCACTTGGCACTGGCTGACAGTGCAAACTGCTAAGAACAAGAACTGCCAGTCTTCCTCTATAGAACTGCCTTCTACACTAGTATAATCGGGTGCCAGTAGCCTGGTCCAGAGGGGATTTTGAGCCTGTTATATGGACATGTGAAAACCCTCTCAACAATCAGTAGTCTACGATCAGAAAATATAAATTGCAAACTTCTAATATCAGCAGATTGCAAATTGCAACACAGCCTTTGTGCACCAGACTCAACCTTTGAACAACTCATGTTTATGCAGCACAATGACAAATAGATTATAAGATCATAGGATGCCACTGAAATTAATACCAGTGGTGTGAATTTCATTGTCCTTCATCAAAAAATGATCAACTGCCATTGCATATTCACTTGTGCCGAGTTATATCAATTAGATTAATTAATAATTTTAAAATACGTTAAAATTTGTACTTGTACCTTTACTTTGCCCCAGGTCTGCTTATCACCTTCAGGCATTTACATTATAATGACAAGGGTTCTATTTTTCTTAAAGATGGAATTCCAAGTACGACATGGTTGTCACCCAGCGCCGTGCATTTGTTAATATTGTAAACAACAACGATTAATAAAGAGGATATATTTTTAATGATTCCATGTCATCTGTTGTGGGCTGCGGGGCGGGTGCGGGCTGACTTTTGACTAATTACGGCAGGGCGGGTTGCGGGCCAAGTTACTGCGGGCTAGGATGTGGCAAAATATGCGGGGTGGGCTGCGGGCTGAGTTGTTATATGCGGGGCGGGCTGCGGGTCAAATGACATAGTTGCGGGGCAGGTGTGGACTCAGATTTCCAGCCCGCGCAGATCTTTGTGGTGTATATCTCGACCATTACAATATTAGTATTCCTATATGCCAATTGGTTTAGCCATGATAGCGAACACAGACTGTCAAGAAGAGCATGGAAAGTAGAAGAGATTAGCAAATGACAAAGAGATCAAACCTGAGATTGAATGATAGCATGCAACGGGACCTTGATTAGAACTAGATTCTTGCCTGCATATGTATACCTCACAAGACACACATTTTCTCCTCTTGGTTCTGTACAGAGTATCTCAACTAGGTTGTAATGCGAGCATCGACACAAAGTCATGCTCCAGCATATATGTGATGAATTTGGTCTAGGGAAAGCAGCCGAATTGATCAACTGGCACGCCCTTACTGTATGCGACACAACAGGACAAGTACATAGAAAGGGAGAGAAAGGATGTGTCACAGCTTTTCTAGCTTCTAGCCCTGCAGTATAGTCAGTGATGTCTAATCTTGACGTAAGACAGGAACCATCTCCTAATGTGTATAAAAGTTGTGAACAATTTCTACTCTTCAGCCCACGGAAATTCACAATCATGCAAGCAAAGGATCGGAGATAGCAACAGCCTAACGAAGGAGTGAACAAACTTCCCCGCATTTTCATTTACCCAGAAATGTCAACGCTGTAGCAGTCAAACCGGTTTAGTTTGCATTTAGAGAATGAATCGAAGATTTCATTCTCGCCAAGATCATTGCCATTGGCTGTGCTTATTTTCCCAAACAACAAAGCAATCGCCACTCTCTAAGAGGGACTCATATAAAATTATCGTTGCATGTCCAAACTTTGTGCACGTATATGTTTGGAAATGTGGTAAAGGAATTAAGATCGTTACATTGCACAAACAAACTATGTTTTATATACGTACAATCCAACTTTTATTAGCAAACGCAAACATTGAACATGGACAATTATTTCTTCATGATATTCTACAGGCGAGATGTTTTATGTTTGTACGTTGGAAATACACACTCTTATTTATTTGAATAATGTCCTCCACTGTAGTGCTAGTGACTCTTCAGTTCACAGGACTTGTGACCCTGAAACAATTATAAAGAAATGGGATAACACATTGGATACAAATTATATTATGCAAAACCAACCTGATTATATAACTATTACAAAATCAATAGACAAAAACATCTAGAAAATGGAGATCAGTATCATGACTGTATGCCAATGTGCGATGATGTCTGAAATTAGTAAGTTTTTAGCCGCAGATTGATCATGAAGATAACATTTTAAAACCTCTTGATTAATACTTGATAATACTAAAATTGTGATTGGTACAATGTATAAACCCCCTGTGATTGGTACAATGTATAAACCCCCTGTGATTGGTACAATGTATAAACCCCCTGTGATTGGTACAATGTATAAACCCCCTGTGATTGGTACAATGTATAAACCCCCTGTGATTGGTACAATGTATAAACCCCCTGATACCAGCATCAATACATTTAATGAACATTTCAGTGACCTATTAAGAAAAATCTCAACTGAACAGAAAAAATGCATGTTAATGGCAGACTTTAAGTTTGACTTACTTAAGACAGACACAAACAGTCAAATAACCGACTTTGTGCATAACATGGTTGCTAATGCATTCTACCCAACAATCAGTAAACCAACAAGAGTCACACAACAAACAGCCACACTCATTGATATCATAACCAACATTCATGAATATTCCATAACATCTGGAATTTGATGTAATGACAGATCAGACCACTTTCCAGTATTCTATTTTTTTATAATGTCGGTACCAGAAAGCAGAACATATTTACCAACGTATGAAAATTCCAGAAAATATAACTAAATTAAATACAGAGTTACAAAATCCAAACTAAGGACCCTGATCCGTGCACTGCATACAACACTTTCCTAGAAAGACAACACAAAAATTAATGAATGTTTACCAAAAAGAAAACTTCAGGTAAAGACCGGTAGAAATGAGTGACAGAAGGAATTCTAATATCATGCAGAAAAAAATTACTTATTAAAAATATTTAAGAGAAACAGTACTACAGATAATGAGGTTATCTATCAAAAATAAACCGACTCATGTAATTAGAGAGTCAAAGAAAAACTATTTTAAATAAAAATTTGACCTGTATAATAAAGATTGCAGGAAAACATGGAGTATCAGAAATGAAGTATTAAAATCAAAGGACAAAAGCCTATGGTAATTTGTTTTTAATATTCTGACAGTACCCACTGTACAGACAAAAAATAAATTATGGATCAATTCAATAATTACTTTACCAATATTGGTAATTGCCTTAATGCAAAACTACCGAAAACAGGAAATGACCCCACACAATATATACAAAATAACACTGCAAGCTTTTTCTGTCTACCCACTGACCCAAATGAAATAATTAATATACTGAGATAAGTAAATTCATACGTCAAGTGGTGTTTATAATATTGATCCATCTGTTGTGCAACAAACTATCCCACAAATTGCAAACCAACTTGTGAACATCTTCAGTACACCAATACAGACTGGCATTGTTACAAACAAACTTAAGATAACAAAAGTCATACCACTGTATAAACATGAAAACCATGAACTATTCCAAAATTACATACCAATGTTCTTCCAAGCTTCTCAAAAATACTTAATGTACAATAGACTTTACTGTTTTTTAACTAACCAAAATATATTATCCAAAAAGCAATTTGGATTCAGAAAACATTATTCTACTTATATGACACTGATTGATTTGGTAAATAAAATATCAAGAAACACTGATGCTAAAAAGTACATGATAGGTGTCTTTCTGGACCTCTCAAATGTTTTTGATACAATATATCATAATATCTTAATAAAGAAATGTCAATGCTCTTGTATAAGAGGTACTGTCTGCAATTGGTTCAAAAGCTATCTTAAGAACAGGAAACAGTGCATCATGCAATAAAACTGAACGAGATTATAACAAAGTCTCATGCGGAGTTCTGCAAGGATCAATGTTAGGTCAATTACTCTTCATCCTATACATACATTATATTGAATACGTATCAGATATTTTAAAGCCTATACTTTTTGCAGATGACTAACCATTTTTAGTCCTTTGGCCGAAGATCCAAGGGACTTGCCATCACTCTGCGTCCGCCGTCCACTGTTAGCTGCCGTATCTCAGAAACCGTTCAGCAACTTTTTCTCTAATTTTGCATTGACATATCTTAGGGCACTGCCACTATGCACGAGAAAGGGCTCCCTAGGGCCTCCAAAGACCCCAAAACTGGTAAAAATGTAACCTTTTGCCCATTTTTTCAAAAACTGTTCAGCAAACTTTTTTTATAATTTTGCCTATACATTTCATGTGGTAGTGTCACTGTACACAACAAATCTGTATTTGATTGAATCATTCTAAGGGCACCTAATGACCCCCAAAAGGACCCCAAAACTGGTAAACTTTCACGTTTTGCATATTTTTTTAAAACTCTTCTGTGACTTTTTCTCTAATTTTGCAGACATTTCATGTGGTAGTGCCACTATACACAAGAAATCTGTATTTGCTAACTAAATTTTCCTCTGCAGCAGCAGCTCTGTTTATAACGATGGGAAACCCTTTTCCAACAACATCTGTCACATGTGGAGTCTGTGTCTTGCATGGATCAGAGGTTGTCTTTTCTGTTATTTCAAAAACTGTTCAGTAAGTTTTTCTGTAATTTTGCATAGACGTCTCTTAGGGTAGTGTCACTGTACACAAGGAATTTGTATTTGATTGAATCATTCTAAGGGCATCTCAGGACCTCCCTAAAAGCTAAACCCTTTTCTAACAACATCCCACCCCACTGCAGCTAAGATTCTCTGGCTGCTTTTGTTTGATGGAAACTGTGACTAAATCTGTAATTGGTCACTGGCAGAGGCTTGTGTCAACAGACAGCATGCACTAGACCCCTGTTAACCCATTAGCACTCGGCATGTAATTTATGTACAGTATATGTTTCCTCAGAAGCTTGACCTAGATTCCAAAAAATATGCATGGTATTTTTATCATTTTCTATAATTACAAGTCAGTGTTATTAGCATTGAATTATCTACATGATGATACCTTTTAGTATGTTGTTGCAATTAAATATGTTGATCATACTGAGCTTGGTAAATGGTAATTTTTATAATGAATTGTTTGTGGTGTAATAGCAGAAAATGAAGCATACAAAAGTTACAAGTTGCGTTCATCTGAAAGATTATTCAATTACCTATCCAATGATAATACATATGTTGTGGTGTTGGAAATATATAGCTTTGGTATATTGTACACGAGGGTTGTGATAGGAATCTATTGAACATTGCGACAGTCCAGAAAGACAGTATGAGATGTGTCGCTATATGAAGTGTGACTCTCAGATACTTCATTTTGTAGTGCTATGGATTATGATGGGCCTCTCCATTAGCTCCCTATATATTTATGTGAAATACATCATTATGTCATTAAAATATTTCAAGACAGGCTAAGGCTAAGCTGCAACTGTCTTTGAGTTTGTTTACATTTTGACAAACTGCTATTATATAACACTAATTTTTGAATTGGCACGACTAATGCTAATATATCCCACAAAATGACTTCTACAGAAAACAACGTTGGTGTAAATTACCATCCCGTTATTCTTACTGACAAAGACCTGTAAGTTAGGTGAGTAACACCTTCGAAGTTCTGACAGCAGGACACCGCCTTCGGTGAAGTCAAGACAAAAGTTTGACAAAGACTTCAAGTTCAAATGGTCTATCACCGTCCAGCTGACCCATTTTTAATTTTCTTTAGACTACCGTTTGCTCTCAAATAATCTGTCCACTTAATTTTATACATAAAGACATAATCTGGCATAACTTTATACATTTTTGTAGCAGCACATTTGTACTTCCAGTGTATCAACAAACTGTTCAGTAACTTTTTGTCTAATTTTTCATAGACATTTCATGTGGTAGTGCTACTATACACAATAAATCTGTATTTGATTGAATCATTCTAAGGGCACCAAAGGTCCCCCAAAATGCTAAATTTGGTAACTAAAATTAATTGTCTACCTCAGAGTAGCTATATTTATAACTTGTTGTGTATTACACCCAGCTGTGGAGCTAAGATTCTCCGCCTGCTATTGTTTGATGGAAACTGTGACTAATGTGTAATTGGTCACTGGCAAAAGCTTGTGTCAACAGACAGCGTTAAGCCACTAGACCCCTGTTAAACTGGACAGTTGCCTGTAGGTTTTAAACTGTGTCAAACAGTGAGTCTACCTTTTGCTCTCAAATAATCTGTCCTCTTAGTTTTACACATAAAGACATAATCTGGCATAACTTGATAAGTCTTTGTAGCAGCACATTTGTACTTTCAGTGTATCATTGCAACATAACATACATATTACATACTGTATGCCACATTTGAATGTCATGCATGTAATATTTCCATGCAACCCATTTGCATATATAATGTAAAACTTCAACAGCCATTTTCTTTATTTTCACTTTTTGAACCCTACCTTGTTCATTGTTCAACTTTTGTAGCATTCATAATTTTTGAAACCGTGTAAAGTACCCTACCAAACCTTTACAAGGATGTAAGAAAACAATGTTACAATTTTTCCGACTTATCACTCAATTGGTCAGCCGGGGTCATATATAGACGTATTAGTCCAAAGGACTTCAGGGCCTCTTGGCCCATTGGTTTGCTTAGTGACTAGTATTCTATATGACAACCCCCTTGCCCCTGACACAATGTAACCAACAGGACAGACTGTACTAGTATTCTATATGACAACCCCCTTGCCCCTGACACAATGTAACCAACAGGACGGACTCTACTAGTATTCTATATGACAACCCCCTTGCCCCCGATGTAATGTAACCAACAGGACAGACTCTACTAGTATTCTATATGACAACCCCCTTGCCCCCGACGTAATGTAACCAACAGGACAGACTCTACTAGTATTCTATATGACAACCCCCTTGCCCCTGACACAATGTAACCAACAGGACAGACTCTACTAGTATTCTATATGACAACCCTCTTGCCCCTGACATAATGTAACCAACAGGACAGACTCTACTAGTATTCTATATGACAACCCCCTTGCCCCCGACATAATGTAACCAACAGGACAGACTCTACTAGTATTCTATATGACAACCCCCTTGCCCCTGACACAAAGTAACCAACAGGACGGACTCTACTAGTATTCTATATGACAACCCCCTTGCCCCTGACACAATGTAACCAACAGGACAGACTCTACTAGTGTTCTATATGACAACCCCCTTGCCCCCGATATAATGTAACCAACAGGACAGATTCTACTAGTATTCTATATGACAACCCCCTTGCCCCTGACACAATGTAACCAACAGGACAGACTCTTTTTGAGACTTGCCAGCCCAACCAGATAGTGACAAAAAGAAATAAAATCAAATGCATTTAAAAAAAACATTGCACAGCATAAGCAGGTCTCAATAATGTTAGATAAGAAAAAAGCAATTCTACTCACTAAATGCCTTCTTTGCCTTTTGTGCAGAGCTATCAGGTATGGTATCATTACCATTTGATCTCAAACACAAGAGTGGCATTACCATTTGATCTCAAACACAAGAGTGGCATTACCATTTGATCTCAAACACAAGCGTGGCATCAATAGAAGCTATGTATATATATGTACGTAGCATTGCAGTTTATTTTCCACGTTAGAACTTTGAACAGTTATCCAACAAATACATTGCTCCCCCACCATTTCCCACATCTTATGCCCCTGCTCCCCCACCATTTCCCACATCTTATGCCACTGCTCCCCCACCATTTCCCACATCTTATGCCACTGCTCCCCCACCATTTCCCACATCTTATGCCCCTGCTCCCCCACCATTTCCCACATCTTATGCCACTGCTCCCCCACCATTTCCCACATCTTATGCCACTGCTCCCCCACCATTTCCCACATCTTATGCCACTTCTCTCTCGCCATTTCCCACATCTTATGCCACTGCTCTCTCGCCATTTATCACATCTTATGCCACTGATCCCTCGCCATTTACTACATCTTATGCCCTTGCTCCCTCACCATTTCCCACACCTTATGCCACTGCTCCCCCACCATTTCCCACATCTTATGCCACTGCTCCCCCACCATTTCCCACATTTTATGCCACTGCTCTCTCGCCATTTCCCACATCTTATGCCACTGATCCCTTGCCATTTACCACATCTTATGCCACTGATCCCTCGCCATTTACTACATCTTATGCCCTTGCTACCTTGCCATTTCCCACATCTTATGCCCCTGCTCCCTCACCATTTCCCACATCTTATGCCACTGCTCCCCCACCATTTCCCACATCTTATGCCACTGCTCCCCCACCATTTCCCACACCTTATGCCACTGCTCCCTCGCCATTTACCACATCTTATGCCACTGCTCCCTCGCCATTTACCACATCTTATGTCACTGATCCCTCGCCATTTACTACGTCTTATGCCCTTGCTACCTCGCCATTTCCCACATCTTATGCCCCTGCTCCCTCGCCATTTCCCACATCTTATGCCCCTGCTCCCTCACCATTTCCCACATCTTATGCCCCTGTTCCCTTACCATTTCCCACATCTTATGCCACTGCTCCCTCACCATTTCCCACATCTTATGCCCCTGCTCCCTCACCATTTCCTACATCTTATGCCCCTGCTCCCTCACCATTTCCCACATCTTATGCCACTGCTCCCTCACCATTTCCCACATCTTATGCCCCTGCTCCCCCACCATTTCCCACATCTTATGCCACTGCTCCCTCGCCATTTACCACATCTTATGCCAGTGATCCCTCGCCATTTCTCACATCTTATGCCACTGATCCCTCGTCATTTACCACATCTTATGCCACTGATCCCTCGCCATTTACCACATCTTATGCCTCTGATCCCTCACCATTTACCACATCTTATGCCACTGATCCCTCGCCATTTACCACATCTTATGCCACTGATCCCTCACCATTTCCCACATCTTATGCCACTGCTCCCTCGCCAATTACCACATCTTATGCCACTGATCCCCCACCATTTCCCACATCTTATGCCACTGATCCCTCGCCATTTACCACATCTTATGCCACTGATCCCTCACCATTTCCCACATCTTATGCCACTGCTCCCTCGCCATTTCCCACATCTTATGCCACTGATCCCTCACCATTTCCCACATCTTATGCCACTGCTCCCTCGCCATTTCCCACATCTTATGCCCCTGCTCCCTCGCCATTTCCCACATCTTATGCCACTGCTCCCTCGTCATTTACCACATCTTATGCCACTGCTCCCTCACCATTTCCCACATCTTATGCCACTGCTCCCTCGTCATTTACCACATCTTATGCCACTGCTCCCTCGCCATTTCCCACATCTTATGCCACTGCTCCCTCGTCATTTACCACATCTTATGCCACTGCTCCCTCGTCATTTACCACATCTTTTCATAAATATGGGTTGAATTTTAAACAATTATTTGTCATCAAGAAATGTTGTGGCAATGCGTTAAATTATGTAGATTTTTCCAAACCTAAATGGCTAAAATGTTTACACTGAATTATGATATGCCATTTGTAGCTGTCTGCTCAACATACATTTTCACAGACACAATAAAACACAAAACATAATTTATATTATATCGAAAAGCCTTGGAGAGAATGGGTATAAATCTTATTTCTGATTTCACTAGGTGCAAGTGAGCATAATTGAATGTCTAAGGCAGTTAGTGACACACTTATGATTTACCCGGTTTGTGTAGATAAAACATTATTATTACTGTTTCTGGTATGATAGGTATGAATATTAGTATTATGCACAATGGGCATAATGATAATAAAATAAAGGCATCCTGTCATTTCTAGTAAGTTTCTGTTCATAGTTTAAAATAGAATTTTAATTGTTGGAGTTTAAAAATATCACACAGTTAAAAAAAACATGTTGGTATTTTGGAGATGTTACAGCTATCAGAGATTTGTTCTGAAGTTTTTGTTTGGCATACACATATAACTAGTAATTGCATAATTGAGGTACGATCAAATGTTGTCATAAATTTCTACTTAAAAATTATGTAGGCCTACTAGAGTTGCCCAAACAGCCATAAGTTCGTGCGTCGTGAAGTTCCGTGGCAATGCAGTATTGTGTTAGTTTTCTAAAATCAAACCGTTTATAAATATAATTATAGTATGCCAACCAGGTTCATTATCTATTGTAGCTGCAAGTTCAACATCAATGTTTACAGAAACCGTCAAACAGAAGATAAAACACGAAACAATAATAACTAAATAAGGTGATACAAACTTTGAAAACGCAACATTTTGAATGGTGTGTCGAGTTACGCCAGTCCCAGGAATCGGCTCCTGATCTGATTTAAGGTTTCTTGGGCATAATAGAGATATTATAGTGCTGTGACATAACTTCCTCCCTATGTGTTCTAACCCTGCTAACATAGTATATAGTAAGGCTAACAGTAACATTTATTTATCGACGCGAGTATCTGAGGATTGTGCAGTGCAACTGCAATTCCCAGATTGTGCAGACTCACAATAAACAATGTTATTGTCTACCAGATCCACGTCTAATGTTTGTCAGCCAAACCTGGAGTCTACCTTTGTCTTTCACTAAGTTATGATGTCGAAGATTGCAATACCTTTCACATTCCGATAAAGTTATATAGATCTCGTTGAAGAATGAAGTAAACACACAAATGGACGGAAGTGACTTACCTGTTACCATGCAAATCGACGTGCCACGAGGCTGTCCACACGATGTATATATGTTGATTTTTCATGATTATAAATTATATGTAACACATTAATTTTGTGCACATCATGAATAAAGCATGACAATCCTATGCAGAAAGTTATAGTGAAACAATACCCTTTGTTTGGTTTATAAACAAGTATAGTTGATTGGGCACGAACCACTGCATTTTTATGCACACAGATATATACCGAGATAAGATGTCACTTGACAGCAACACATTTTATAGCATTTGTTTATTAAATTCAAACAACCCCAGCCAAAACCATGTTGTACACATACTACATTATTATTAAATTTGATAGTTAAAACAACCGCAGCCAAAACCATGTTGTACACATACTACATTATGATTAAATTTGATAGTTAAAACAACCCTAGCCAAAACCATGTACACATACTACATTATGATTAAACTTGATAGTTAAAACAACCGCAGCCAAAACCATGTTGTCCACATACTACATTATGATTAAACTTGATAGTTAAAACAACCGCAGCCAAAACCATGTTGTACACATACTACATTATGATTAAACTTGATAGTTAAAACAACCGCAGCCAAAACCATGTTGTACACATACTACATTATGATTAAACTTGATAGTTAAAACAACCCAGCCAAAACCATGTTGTACACATACTACATTATGATTAAACTTGATAGTTAAAACAACCGCAGCCAAAACCATGTTGTACACATACTACATTATGATTAAACTTGATAGTTAAAACAACCGCAGCCAAAACCATGTACACATACTACATTATGATTAAACTTGATAGTTAAAACAACCGCAGCCAAAACCATGTTGTACACATACTACATTATGATTAAACTTGATAGTTAAAACAACCGCAGCCAAAACCATGTACACATACTACATTATGATTAAACTTGATAGTTAAAACAACCGCAGCCAAAACCATGTTGTACACATACTACATTATGATTAAACTTGATAGTTAAAACAACCCTAGCCAAAACCATGTTGTACACATACTACATTATGATTAAACTTGATAGTTAAAACAACCCTAGCCAAAACCATGTTGTACACATACTACATTATGATTAAACTTGATAGTTAAAACAACCCTAGCCAAAACCATGTTGTACACATACTACATTATGATTAAACTTGATAGTTAAAACAACCGCAGCCAAAACCATGTTGTACACATACTACATTATGATTAAACTTGATAGTTAAAACAACCGCAGCCAAAACCATGTTGTACACATACTACATTATGATTAAACTTGATAGTTAAAACAACCGCAGCCAAAACCATGTTGTACACATACTACATTATGATTAAACTTGATAGTTAAAACAACCGCAGCCAAAACCATGTTGTACACATACTACATTATGATTAAACTTGATAGTTAAAACAACCGCAGCCAAAACCATGTTGTACACATACTACATTATGATTAAACTTGATAGTTAAAACAACCCTAGCCAAAACCATGTTGTACACATACACATACTACATTATGATTAAACTTGATAGTTAAAACAACCCAGCCAAAACCATGTTGTACACATACTACATTATGATTAAACTTGATAGTTAAAACAACCCTAGCCAAAACCATGTTGTACACATACTACATTATGATTAAACTTGATAGTTAAAACAACCCTAGCCAAAACCATGTTGTACACATACTACATTATGATTAAACTTGATAGTTAAAACAACCCTAGCCAAAACCATGTTGTACACATACTACATTATGATTAAACTTGATAGTTAAAACAACCCTAGCCAAAACCATGTTGTACACATACTACATTATGATTAAACTTGATAGTTAAAACAACCCTAGCCAAAACCATGTTGTACACATACTACATTATGATTAAACTTGATAGTTAAAACAACTGCAGCCAAAACCATGTTGTACACATACTACATTATGATTAAACTTGATAGTTAAAACAACCCTAGCCAAAACCATGTTGTACACATACTACATTATGATTAAACTTGATAGTTAAAACAACCCTAGCCAAAACCATGTTGTACACATACTACATTATGATTAAAATTGATAGTTAAAACAACCGCAGCCAGAACCATGTTGTACACATACTACATTATGATTAAACTTGATAGAGAAAACAACCCCAACCAAAACCATGTTGTACACATACTACATTATGATTAAACTTGATAGTTAAAACAACCCTAGCCAAAACCATGTTGTACACATACTACATTATGATTAAACTTGATAGTTAAAACAACCCTAGCCAAAACCATGTTGTACACATACTACATTATGATTAAACTTGATAGTTAAAACAACCTAGCCAAAACCATGTTGTACACATACTACATTATGATTAAACTTAATAGTTAAAACAACCCTAGCCAAAACCATGTTGTACACATACTACAATATGATTAAACTTGATAGTTAAAACAACAACTGCAGCCAAAACCATAAGTTGTATACACATACTACAATATGATAAACTTGATAGTTAAACAACCCTAGCCAAACCATGTTGTACACATACTACATTATGATTGAAACTTGATAGTTAAAACAACCCTAGCCAAAACCATGTTGTACACATACTACATTATGATTAAACTTGATAGTTAAAACAACCCTAGCCAAAACCATGTTGTACACATACTACATTATGATTAAACTTGATAGTTAAAACAACTGCAGCCAAAACCATGTTGTACACATACTACATTATGATTAAACTTGATAGTTAAAACAACACTAGCCAAAACCATGTTGTACACATACTACATTATGATTAAACTTGATAGTTAAAACAACCCTAGCCAAAACCATGTTGTACACATACTACATTATGATTAAACTTGATAGTTAAAACAACTGCAGCCAAAACCATGTACACATACTACATTATGATTAAACTTGACAGTTAAAACAACCCTAGCCAAAACCATGTTGTACACATACTACATTATAATTAAACTTGATAGTTAAAACAACCCTAGCCAAAACCATGTTGTACACATACTATATTATGATTAAACTTGATAGTTAAAACAACCCTAGCCAAAACCATGTTGTACACATACTACATTATGATTAAACTTGATAGTTAAAACAACCCTAGCCAAAACCATGTTGTACACATAATACATTATGATTAAACATTATGATTAAACTTGATAGTTAAAACAACTGCAGCCAAAACCATGTTGTACACATACTACATTATGATTAAATTTGATAGTTAAAACAACCCTAGCCAAAACCATGTTGTACACATACTACATTATGATTAAACTTGATAGTTAAAACAACCCTAGCCAAAACCATGTTGTACACATACTACATTATGATTAAAATTGATAGTTAAAACAACCGCAGCCAGAACCATGTTGTACACATACTACATTATGATTAAACTTGATAGAGAAAACAACCCCAACCAAAACCATGTTGTACACATACTACATTATGATTAAACTTGATAGTTAAAACAACCCTAGCCAAAACCATGTTGTACACATACTACATTATGATTAAACTTGATAGTTAAAACAACCCTAGCCAAAACCATGTTGTACACATACTACATTATGATTAAACTTGATAGTTAAAACAACTGCAGCCAAAACCATGTACACATACTACATTATGATTAAACTTGACAGTTAAAACAACCCTAGCCAAAACCATGTTGTACACATACTACATTATAATTAAACTTGATAGTTAAAACAACCCTAGCCAAAACCATGTTGTACACATACTATATTATGATTAAACTTGATAGTTAAAACAACCCTAGCCAAAACCATGTTGTACACATACTACATTATGATTAAACTTGATAGTTAAAACAACCCTAGCCAAAACCATGTTGTACACATACTACATTATGATTAAACTTGATAGTTAAAACAACCGCAGCCAAAACCATGTACACATACTACATTATGATTAAACTTGATAGTTAAAACAACCGCAGCCAAAACCATGTTGTACACATACTACATTATGATTAAACTTGATAGTTAAAACAACCGCAGCCAAAACCATGTTGTACACATACTACATTATGATTAAACTTGATAGTTAAAACAACCCTAGCCAAAACCATGTTGTACACATACTACATTATGATTAAACTTGATAGTTAAAACAACCGCAGCCAAAACCATGTTGTACACATACTACATTATGATTAAACTTGATAGTTAAAACAACCGCAGCCAAAACCATGTTGTACACATACTACATTATGATTAAACTTGATAGTTAAAACAACCCTAGCCAAAACCATGTTGTACACATACTACATTATGATTAAACTTGATAGTTAAAACAACTGCAGCCAAAACCATGTACACATACTACATTATGATTAAACTTGACAGTTAAAACAACCCTAGCCAAAACCATGTTGTACACATACTACATTATAATTAAACTTGATAGTTAAAACAACCCTAGCCAAAACCATGTTGTACACATACTACATTATGATTAAACTTGATAGTTAAAACAACCCTAGCCAAAACCATGTTGTACACATAATACATTATGATTAAACTTGATAGAGAAAACAACCCTAGCCAAAACCATGTTGTACACATACTACATTATGATTAAACTTGATAGTTAAAACAACCCTAGCCAAAACCATGTTGTACACATACTACATTATGATTAAACTTGATAGTTAAAACAACCCTAGCCAAAACCATGTTGTACACATACTACATTATGATTAAACTTGATAGTTAAAACAACCGCAGCCAAAACCATGTTGTACACATACTACATTATGATTAAATTTGATAGTTAAAACAACCCTAGCCAAAACCGTGTTGTACACATACTACATTATGATTAAACTTGATAGTTAAAACAACCCTAGCCAAAACCATGTTGTACTCATAATACGTTATGATTAAACTTGATAGAGAAAACAATCCCAACCAAAACCATGTTGTACACATACTACATTATGATTAAACTTGATAGTTAAAACAACCCCAACCAAAACCATGTTGTACACATACTACATTATGATTAAACTTGATAGAGAAAACAACCCCAACCAAAACCATGTTGTACTCATAATACATTATGATTAAACTTGATAGAGAAAACAACCCCAACCAAAACCATGTTATACACATACATTTATGATTAAACTTGATAGAGAAAACAACCCCAACCAAAACCATGTTGTACTCATAATACATTATGATTAAACTTGATAGAGAAAACAACCCCAACCAAAACCATGTTATACACATACATTTATGATTAAACTTGATAGAGAAAACAACCCCAACCAAAACCATGTTGTACTCATAATACATTATGATTAAACTTGATAGTTAAAACAACCGCAGCCAAAACCATGTTGTACACATACTACATTATGATTAAACTTGATAGTTAAAACAACCGCAGCCAAAACCATGTTGTACACATACTACATTATGATTAAACTTGATAGTTAAAACAACCGCAGCCAAAACCATGTTGTACACATACTACATTATGATTAAACTTGATAGTTAAAACAACCCCAACCAAAACCATGTTATACACATACATTTATGGTTAAACTTGATAGAGAAAACAACCCCAACCAAAACCATGTTGTACACATACATTTATGGTTAAACTTGATAGAGAAAACAACCCCAACCAAAACCATGTTGTACACATACATTTATGATTAAAATTGATAGAGAAAATGATTAGTAGCCATTTACACTAAGCTAAACATAATCAATATTAAGATCGCTGTTACTGCACAGTCGAAACTGGGCAAGAACGACTACGTTTTGCGCATGCTATGGTACCAACGACTGGATCTGTATATATATATTATATATATATATACTCATGTCTATATAAAATATCACAGTGCTATTCTATAGTGTAATGTTGATAATTTGATATTGTGTTTCAGTGAGAGATGTTTGTGAAGAGTTGAAACTACAACTTGTACTTTGTCTCTCAGGGCTGGCGACCAGTGCTACTCTTAGGTAAATGTACAACACAAATCCTTTGTGTATCAAATAAGTCACACAACTCCTGTGCTTACTTGTCATTGTTGTCCTGACATTGTCACTCGACTCTCCTGTGTTTACTTGTCATTGTTGTCCTAACATTGTCACTCGACTCTCCTGTGTTTACTTGTCATTGTTGTCCTAACATTGTCACTCGACTCTCCTGTGTTTACTTGTCATTGTTGTCCTAACATTGTCACTCGACTCTCCTATGTTTACTTGTCATTGTTGTCCTAACATTGTCACTCGACTCTCCTGTGTTTACTTGTCATTGTTGTCCTAACATTGTCACTCGACTCTCCTGTGTTTACTTGTCATTGTTGTCCTAACATTGTCACTCGACTCTCCTATGTTTACTTTTCATTATTGTCCTGATATTGTCACTCGACTCTCCTATGTTTACTTGTCATTGTTGTCCTGACATTGTCACTTGACTCTCCTATGTTTACTTGTCATTGTTGTCCTGACATTGTCACTCGACTCTCCTATGTTTACTTGTCATTGTTGTCCTAACATTGTCACTCGACTCTCCTGTGTTTACTTGTCATTGTTGTCCTAACATTGTCACTCGACTCTCCTGTGTTTACTTGTCATTGTTGTCCTAACATTGTCACTCGACTCTCCTATGTTTACTTGTCATTGTTGTCCTAACATTGTCACTCGACTCTCCTGTGTTTACTTGTCATTGTTGTCCTAACATTGTCACTCGACTCTCCTGTGTTTACTTGTCATTGTTGTCCTAACATTGTCACTCGACTCTCCTGTGTTTACTTTTCATTATTGTCCTGATATTGTCACTCGACTCTCCTATGTTTACTTGTCATTGTTGTCCTGACATTGTCACTTGACTCTCCTATGTTTACTTGTCATTGTTGTCCTGACATTGTCACTCGACTCTCCTATGTTTACTTGTCATTGTTGTCCTAACATTGTCACTCGACTCTCCTGTGTTTACTTGTCATTGTTGTCCTAACATTGTCACTCGACTCTCCTGTGTTTACTTGTTACTGTTGTCCTAACATTGTCACTCGACTCTCCTATGTTTACTTGTCATTGTTGTCCTAACATTGTCACTCGACTCTCCTGTGTTTACTTGTCATTGTTGTCCTAACATTGTCACTCGACTCTCCTATGTTTACTTTTCATTATTGTCCTGATATTGTCACTCGACTCTCCTATGTTTACTTGTCACTGTTGTCCTGACATTGTCACTTGACTCTCCTATGTTTACTTGTCATCATTGTCCTGACATTGTCACTGGACTCTCCTGTGTTTACTTGTTACTGTTGTCCTGACATTGTCACTGGACTCTCCTATGTTTACTTATCATCATTGTCCTGACATTGTTACTGGACTCTCCTATGTTTACTTGTCATCATTGTCCTGACATTGTCACTCGACTCTCCTATGTTTACTTGTCATTGTTGTCCTGACATTGTCACTCGACTCTCCTATGTTTACTTGTCATTGTTGTCCTGACATTGTCACTGAACTCTCCTATGTTTACTTTTCATCGTTGTCCTGACATTGTCACTGAACTCTCGTATGTTTACTTGTCACTGTTGTCCTGATATTGTCACTGAGCTCTCCTATGTTTACTTGTCATTGTTGTCCTGACATTATCACTGAACTCTCCTATGTTTATTTGTCATCGTTGTCCTGACATTGTCACTGAACTCTCGTATGTTTACTTGTCACTGTTGTCCTGATATTGTCACTCTCCTATGTTTTCTTGTCATTATTGTCCTGATATTGTCACTCGACTCCTGTGTTTACTTGTCATCATTGTCCTGATATTGTCACTCGACTCTCCTGTGTTTACTTGTCACTGTTGTCCTGACATTGTCACTGAAATCTCCTGTGTTTATTTGTCATTGTTGTCCTGACATTGTCACTGAACTCTCCTATATTTACTTGTTATTGTTGTCCTGGCATTGTCACTGGACTCTCCTGTGTTTACCTGTCATTGTTGTCCTAACATTGTCACTGAACTCTCCTATGTTTACTTGTCTTTGTTGTCCTGACATTGTCACTGGACTCTCCCATGTTTACTTGTCATCATTGTCCTGACATTGTCACTGAACTCTCCTATGTTTACTTGTCATCATTGTCCTGACATTGTCACTGAACTCTCCTATGTTTACTTGTCATTGTTGTCCTGACATTGTCACTCGACTCTCCTATGTTTACTTGTCATTGTTGTCCTGACATTGTCACTAGACTCTCCTATGTTTACTTGTCATCATTGTCCTAACATTGTCACTGAACTCTCCTATGTTTACTTGTCATTGTTTTCCTGACATTGTCACTGAACTCTCCTATGTTTACTTGTCATCATTGTCCTGACATTGTCACTGAACTCTCCTATGTTTACTTGTCATCATTGTCCTGACACTGTCACTGAACTCTCCTATGTTTACTTGTCATTATTGTCCTGATATTGTCACTCGACTCTCCTGTGTTTACTTGTCACTGTTGTCCTGGCATTGTCACTGAACTCTCCTATGTTAACTTGTCATTGTTGTCCTGACATTGTCATTGGACTCTCCTATGTTTACTTGTCATCATTGTCCTGACATTGTCACTGAACTCTCCTATGTTTACTTGTCATTGTTGTCCTGATATTGCCACTCGACTCTCCTATGTTTAATTGTCATCATTGTCCTGACATTGTCACTGAACTCTCCTATGTTTACTTGTCATTGTTGTCCTAACATTGTCACTGAACTGTCCTATGTTTACTTGTCATTGTTGTCCTGACATTGTCACTCAACTCTCCTATGTTTACTTGTCATCATTGTCCTGACATTGTCACTCGACTCTCCTATGTTTACTTGTCATCATTGTCCTGACATTGTCACTGAACTCTCCTATGTTTACTTGTCATTATTGTCCTGATATTGTCACTCGACTGTCCTCTGTTTACTTGTCATTGTTGTCCTGACATTGTCACTCGACTCTCCTATGTTTACTTGTCATCATTGTCCTGACATTGTCAGTGAACTCTCCTATGTTTACTTGTCATTGTTGTCCTGACATTGTCACTGAAGTCTCCTATGTTTACTTGTCATTATTGTCCTGATATTGTCACTTGACTCTGCTCTGTTTACTTGTCATTGTTGTCCTGACATTGTCACTCGACTCTCGTATGTTTACTTGTCATCATTGTCCTGACATTGTCAGCGAACTCTCCTATGTTTACTTGTCATTGTTGTCCTGACATTGTCACTGAACTCTCCTATGTTTACTTGTCATCATTGTCCTGACATTGTCACTGAACTCTCCTATGTTTACTTGTCATTATTGTCCTGATATTGTCACTCGACTCTCCTATGTTTACTTGTCATTGTTGTCCTGACATTGTCACTCGACTCTCCTATGTTTACTTGTCATCATTGTCCTGACTCTGTCACTGAACTCTCCTATGTTTACTTGTCATTGTTGTCCTGACATTGTCATTCTACTCTCCTATGTTTACTTGTCATCATTGTCCTGACTCTGTCACTGAACTCTCCTATGTTTACTTGTCATTGTTGTCCTGACATTGTCATTCTACTCTCCTATGTTTACTTGTCATTGTTGTCCTGACATTGTCACTCGACTCTCGTATGTTTACTTGTCATCATTGTCCTGACATTGTCAGCGAACTCTCCTATGTTTACTTGTCATTGTTGTCCTGACATTGTCACTGAACTCTCCTATGTTTAATTGTCATCATTGTCCTGACATTGTCACTGAACTCTCCTATGTTTACTTGTTATTATTGTCCTGATATTGTCACTCGACTCTCCTATGTTTACTTGTCATTGTTGTCCTGACATTGTCACTCGACTCTCCTATGTTTACTTGTCATCATTGTCCTGACTCTGTCACTGAACTCTCCTATGTTTACTTGTCATTGTTGTCCTGACATTGTCATTCTACTCTTCTATGTTTACTTGTCATTGTTGTCCTAACATTGTCACTGAACTCTCCTATGTTTACTTGTCATTGTTGTCCTGACATTGTCACTCGACTCTTCTATGTTTACTTGTCATCATTGTCCTGACATTGTCACTCGACTCTCCTATGTTTACTTGTCATCATTGTCCTGACATTGTCACTAAACTCTCCTATGTTTACTTGTCATTATTGTCCTGATATTGTCACTCGACTCCTCTGTTTACTTGTCACTGTTGTCCTGACATTGTCACTGAACTCTCCTATGTTTACTTGTCATCATTGTCCTGACATTGTCACTGAACTCTCCTATGTTTACTTGTCATTGTTGTCCTGACATTGTCACTTGACTCTCCTATGTTTACTTGTCATTGTTGTCCTGACATTGTCACTCGACTCTCCTATGTTTACTTGTCATTGTTGTCCTAACATTGTCACTGAACTCTCCTATGTTTACTTGTCATTGTTGTCCTGACATTGTCACTAGACTCTCCTATGTTTACTTGTCATTGTTGTCCTGACATTGTCACTCGACTCTCCTATGTTTACTTGTCATTGTTGTCCTGACATTGTCACTCGACTCTCCTATGTTTACTTGTCATTGTTGTCCTGACATTGTCACTCGACTCACCTATGTTGAGTTGTCATTGTTGTCCTGACATTGTCACTCATCTGACTCCCGTCTATTCGACTGTGTTTCCTTGTAGTGTCCTACAGACTGTCTATTCGACTGTTTCTTTGTAGTGTACTACAGACCGTCTATTCGACCGTGTTTCCTTGTAGTGTCCTACTGAAGGTCTATTTGACTGTGTATCCTTGTAGTGTCCTACAGACGGTCTATTTGACTGTGTTTTCTTGTAGTGTCCTACAGACAGTCCATTTGACTATGTTTCCTTGTAGTGACCTACAGACGGTCTATTTGACTGTGTTTCGTTGTAGTATCCTACAGACGGTTTATTTGACTGTGTTTCCTTGTAGTATCCTACAGACGGTCTATTTGACTGTGTTTCCTTGTAGTATTCTACAGACGGTCTATTCGACTGTGTTTCCTTGTAGTATCCTACAGACGGTCTATTCGACTGTGTTTCCTTGTAGTGTCCTACAAACCGTCTATTTGACTGTGTTTCCTTGTAGTGTCCTACAGATGGTCTATTCGACTGCGTTTCCTTGTAGTGTCCTACATACCATCTATTCGACTGTGTTTCCTTGTAGTGTCTTACAGACGGTCCATTTGACTGTGTTTCGTTGTATCCTACAGATGGTCTATTCGACTGTGTTTCCTTGTAGTATCCTACAGACGGTCTATTCGACTGTTTCCTTGTAGTATCCTACAGATGGTCTATTTAACTGTGTTTCCTTGTAGTATCCTACAGATGGTCTATTTAACTGTGTTTCCTTGTAGTATCCTACAGACGGTCTATTTGACTGTGTTTCCATGTAGTATCGTACAGACTGTCTATTTGACTGTGTTTCCTTGTAGTATCCTACAGACGGTTTATTTGACTGTGTTTCTTTGTAGTATCCTACAGATGGTCTATTTGACTGTGTTTCCTTGTAGTATCCTACAGACAGTCTATTCGACTGTGTTTCCTTGTAGTGTCCTACAAACCGTCTATTTGACTGTATTTCCTTGTAGTGCCCTACAGATGGTCTATTCGACTGCGTTTCCTTGTAGTGTCCTACAGACCATCTATTCAACTGTGTTTCCTTGTAGTGTCCTACAGACGGTCCATTTGACTGTGTTTCCTTGTTGTATCCTACAGATGGTGTATTCGACTGTATTTCCTTGTAGTATCCTACAGATGGTCTATTCGACTGTTTCCTTGTAATATCCTACAGAAGGTCTATTTGACTGTGTTTCCTTGTAGTATCCTACAGACCGTCTATTCGACTGTTTCTTTGTAGTGTACTACAGACCGTCTATTCGACCGTGTTTCCTTGTAGTGTCCTACTGAAGGTCTATTTGACTGTCTATCCTTGTAGTGTAATACAGACGGTCTATTTGACTGTGTTTTCTTGTAGTGTCCTACAGACAGTCCATTTGACTATGTTTCCTTGTAGTGACCTACAGACGGTCTATTTGACTGTGTTTCCTTGTAGTATCCTACAGACGGTCTATTTGACTGTGTTTCCTTGTAGTATCCTACAGACGGTTTATTTGACTGTGTTTCCTTGTAGTATCCTACAGACGGTCTGTTTGACTGTGTTTCCTTGTAGTATCCTACAGACGGTCTATTCGACTGTGTTTCCTTGTAGTGTCCTACAGACGGTCTATTCGACTGTGTTTCCTTGTAGTATCCTACAAACCGTCTATTTGACTGTGTTTCCTTGTAGTGTTCTACAGATGGTCTATCCGACTGCGTTTCCTTGTAGTGTCCTACACACCATCTATTCAACTGTGTTTCCTTGTAGTGTCCTACAGACGGTCCATTTGACTGTGTTTCCTTGTTGTATCCTACAGATGGTGTATTCGACTGTGTTTCCTTGTAGTATCCTACAGACGGTCTATTCGACTGTTTCCTTGTAATATCCTACAGAAGGTCTATTTGACTGTGTTTCCTTGTAGTATCCTACAGACCGTCTATTCGACTGTTTCTTTGTAGTGTACTACAGACCGTCTATTCGACCGTGTTTCCTTGTAGTGTCCTACTGAAGGTCTATTTGACTGTGTATCCTTGTAGTGTAATACAGACGGTCTATTTGACTGTGTTTTCTTGTAGTGTCCTACAGACAGTCCATTTGACTATGTTTCCTTGTAGTGACCTACAGACGGTTTATTTGACTGTGTTTCCTTGTAGTATCCTACAGACGGTCTATTTGACTGTGTTTCCTTGTAGTATCCTACAGACGGTCTATTCGACTGTGTTTCCTTGTAGTGTCCTACAGACGGTCTATTCGACTGTGTTTCCTTGTAGTGTCCTACAAACCGTCTATTTGACTGTGTTTCCTTGTAGTGTCCTACAGATGGTCTATTCGACTGCGTTTCCTTGTAGTGTCCTACACACCATCTATTCAACTGTGTTTCCTTGTAGTGTCCTACAGACGGTCCATTTGACTGTGTTTCCTTGTTGTATCCTACAGATGGTCTATTCGACTGTGTTTCCTTGTAGTATCCTACAGAAGGTCTATTCGACTGTTTCCTTGTAATATCCTACAGATGGTCTATTTGACTGTGTTTCCTTGTAGTATCCTACAGACGGTTTATTTGACTGTGTTTCCTTGTAGTATCCTACAGACGGTCTATTTGACTGTGTTTCCTTGTAGTATCCTACAGACGGTCTATTCGACTGTGTTTCCTTGTAGTGTCCTACAGACGGTCTATTCGACTGTGTTTCCTTGTAGTGTCCTACAAACCATCTATTTGACTGTGTTTCCTTGTAGTGTCCTACAGATGGTCTATTCGACTGCGTTTCCTTGTAGTGTCCTACACACCATCTATTCAACTGTGTTTCCTTGTAGTGTCCTACAGACGGTCCATTTGACTGTGTTTCCTTGTTGTATCCTACAGATGGTGTATTCGACTGTATTTCCTTGTAGTATCCTACAGATGGTCTATTCGACTGTTTCCTTGTAATATCCTACAGAAGGTCTATTTGACTGTGTTTCCTTGTAGTATCCTACAGACCGTCTATTCGACTGTTTCTTTGTAGTGTACTACAGACCGTCTATTCGACCGTGTTTCCTTGTAGTGTCCTACTGAAGGTCTATTTGACTGTCTATCCTTGTAGTGTAATACAGACGGTCTATTTGACTGTGTTTTCTTGTAGTGTCCTACAGACAGTCCATTTGACTATGTTTCCTTGTAGTGACCTACAGACGGTCTATTTGACTGTGTTTCCTTGTAGTATCCTACAGACGGTCTATTTGACTGTGTTTCCTTGTAGTATCCTACAGACGGTTTATTTGACTGTGTTTCCTTGTAGTATCCTACAGACGGTCTATTTGACTGTGTTTCCTTGTAGTATCCTACAGACGGTCTATTCGACTGTGTTTCCTTGTAGTGTCCTACAGACGGTCTATTCGACTGTGTTTCCTTGTAGTATCCTACAAACCGTCTATTTGACTGTGTTTCCTTGTAGTGTCCTACAGACGGTCTATTCGACTGTGTTTCCTTGTAGTGTCCTACAAACCGTCTATTTGACTGTGTTTCCTTGTAGTGTCCTACAGATGGTCTATTCGACTGCGTTTCCTTGTAGTGTCCTACACACCATCTATTCAACTGTGTTTCCTTGTAGTGTCCTACAGACGGTCCATTTGACTGTGTTTCCTTGTTGTATCCTACAGATGGTCTATTCGACTGTGTTTCCTTGTAGTATCCTACAGACGGTCTATTCGACTGTTTCCTTGTAATATCCTACAGATGGTCTATTTGACTGTGTTTCCTTGTAGTGTCCTACAGACCATCTATTCGACTGTTTCCTTGTAGTGTACTACAGACCGTCTATTTGACTGTGTTTTCTTGTAGTGTCCTACAGACGGTCTATTTGACTATGTTTCCTTGTAGTGTAATACAGACCATCTATTCGACTGTGTTTCCTTGTAGTGTCCTACAGTTTGTCTATTTGACTGTGTTTCCTTGTAGTGTCCTACAGATGGTCTATTTGACTGTGTTTCCTTGTAGTGTCCTACAGACCGTCTATTCGACTGTGTTTCCTTGTAGTGTCCTACAGTTTGTCTATTCGCCTGTGTTTCTGCCGACACTTGGTCACGCTGTGTCTGTGCTGCTCCACTTGGTCGAGAAGGAGAGACTTAGAGAGCTGCGTATCGAAGCGATGCATTGTCTGTGTGATCTCGCTCAGCGTCGGAATACAAAAGGTACATTTCAGCATGTTATTATAAGTCTTTTTACCTGAACTTTTTAAGTTTACTACTCACTGTGTTCGTTATGTTAAGCAAGCATGCCCTACTTAACGTACATCCATGGTTTATGCAGTGTCCGGTGCTGTGACAATGGTCTCCAAGACCAACCTGGATATTTTAATCAATCATTGTAATCTAATATCTACCAATGTCACACAGCTCAGTGGTGACAAGGTATCAAAAGTTCCACCTAAATTATCAAACTATGCAGTGTTCTCGTATCATTTTGCTCATAGTATTTGTTTACGTTGATGTACACTGAAGTCACCTGCCAGTCTGCTGAGCCTGAGATGGCTTTACCCAGTGACGGTATGCTCACATGGCTGGCTGGTATATTCTATCTACATTGCAGACAGCAGACAATACATCTGTTTGCCTCCTTCACTGGTGCTACTGTTAGCTAACTCCAGTGGTTGAGTCTCATAACTTGTTTTAAACTCAGTAACCACAAATATTGGATCAAAAGTGAATATCCAACTGAGATCATGCTAGCACCGTGACGGGACACCCGTGAAGTATCGCTGTATACTGCGTACAGTGCGAGGCAATGACGTCGTTTTGGGAACTAAGGAAAATGGGTGCATGCTTATTAGAAAGCAAAAATGTGCATATTTTTGTGTGTTTCAAATACTTTTCAAGTGTATTGTACATTTAATAGAAGGAAATACGGTAAATTATGTACTGTTCAGAAAGGACTAAAAACTAATTTCTTCAAATCAGCGTTACGATAAATATTAGATAATGTAAATTACACATTTTTTATTATTCACGAATACTCTAGTGTAATGATTTATGCTGCAGCCTTCATGCGATGTCACCTGCCATTGTTTCAATGTCATGTTCAGCCATCATGCGATGTCACCTGCCATTGTTTCAATGTCATGTTCAGCCATCATGCGATGTCAACTCTGCCATTGTTTCAGTGTCATGTGCAGCCTTCATGCGATGTCACCTGCCATTGTTTCACCTGCCATTGTTTCAATGTCATGTTCAGCAGCCACCTGCAGCCATCATGCGATGTCAACTCCCGTTGTTTCAGTGTCATGTGCAGCCATCATGTGATGTCATCTGCCATTGTTTCAATGTCATGTGCAGCCTTCATGCGATGTCACCTGCCATTGTTTCAATGTCATGTGCAGCCTTCATGTGATGTCATCTGCCATTGTTTCAATGTCATGTGCAGCCTTCATGTGATGTCATCTCCCATTGTTTCAATGTCATGTGCAGCCTTCATGTGATGTCATCTGCCATTGTTTCAATGTCATGTGCAGCCTTCATGCGATGTCACCTGCCATTGTTTCAATGTCATGTGCAGCCTTCATGTGATGTCATCTGCCATTGTTTCAATGTCATGTGCAGCCTTCATGTGATGTCATCTCCCATTGTTTCAATGTCATGTGCAGCCTTCATGTGATGTCATCTGCCATTGTTTCAATGTCATGTGCAGCCTTCATGCGATGTCACCTGCCATTGTTTCAATGTCATGTGCAGCCTTCATGTGATGTCATCTGCCATTGTTTCAATGTCATGTGCAGCCTTCATGTGATGTCATCTACCATTGTTTCAATGTCATGTGCAGCCTTCATGTGATGTCATCTGCCATTGTTTCAATGTCATGTGCAGCCTTCATGTGATGTCATCTGCCATTGTTTCAATGTCATGTGCAGCCTTCATGCGATATCACCTGCCGTTGTTTCAATGTCATGTGCAGCCATCATGTGATGTCATCTGCCATTGTTTCAGTGTCACCAAGTCTGTCACTCCAGGCTGGCGATTCCTTTGCATCGTTCCTTCCTGGCATAGCTGTCAGTCTGTGTCGTGTCATCACTGGGGAGGTAACGCAAGGTCACGCTCTCACCAAGGTATGTCTCACTCATCCCTGGCTACCTGTGCTTGGTGGGTGGCGAGGTCACTCGACAGGTATTACAGTTTATAGGTGACAGATCATAGGGAGACCTTAGCTCATATTTAGTGGGTCCTGCAGGAACATGTTCTTGGTATAGTGATTTGTTGGCTTTTTAACGTTTCTGACAATTTTCCATATTTTAGTGTCCTACTCATAGACACATAGGTTCTAAACAGTAACATTCCATCCCTCCTCATAACACCTGTCATATGACAACTATGATGTGACAGGTCTGTGATGTGACACCTATGATGTGAAATCTGTGATGCAACACCTGTGATGTGACACCTGTGATGCAACACCTGTGATGCAACACCTGTGACGTGACACCTGTGATGTGACACATGTAATGTGACACTTGTGATGTGACACTTGTGATGTTTCAGTGTGCAGTGGACTCTTGGGTGCGACTGGTCACTCTGGTTCTAGGCGACCTCTCCATTGACCAATGCATTGCCCGCCAGCAGACATCTCAAGGTAAGTAGCATCAAGTTGTTGTTACAGGTGACAGTGTTGGCCTCGCCCTCCCTGAGGACCTTGTCATGGAGTGGACACGTAGAAACACTCAATGCAATGGCAGGTTCATTCAGGTCACAAGTAGAAACACTCAGTACAATATCAGGTTCATTCAGGTCACAAGTAGAAACACTCAATGCAATGTCAGGTTCATTCAGGTCACAAGTAGAAACACTCAATGCAGTGTCAGGTTCATTCAGGTCACAAGTAGAAACACTCAGTGCAGTGTCAGGTTCATTCAAGTCACAAGTAGAAACACTCAATGCAGTGTCAGGTTCATTCAGGTCACAAGTAGAAACACTCAATGCAATGTCAGGTTCATTCAAGTCACAAGTAGAAACACTCAATGCAGTGTCAGGTTCATTCAGGTCACAAGTAGAAACACTCAATGCAATGTCAGGTTCATTCAGGTCACAAGTAGAAACACTCAATGCAGTGTCAGGTTCATTCAAGTCACAAGTAGAAACACTCAATGCAGTGTCAGGTTCATTCAGGTCACAAGTAGAAACACTCAATGCAATGTCAGGTTCATTCAAGTCACAAGTAGAAACACTCAATGCAGTGTCAGGTTCATTCAGGTCACAAGTAGAAACACTCAATGCAATGTCAGGTTCATTCAGGTCACAAGTAGAAACACTCAATGCAGTGTCAGGTTCATTCAGGTCACAAGTAGAAACACTCAATGCAGTGTCAGGTTCATTCAGGTCACAAGTAGAAACACTCAGTGCAGTGTCAGGTTCATTCAAGTCACAAGTAGAAACACTCAATGCAGTGTCAGGTTCATTCAGGTCACAAGTAGAAACACTCAATGCAGTGTCAGGTTCATTCAAGTCACAAGTAGAAACACTCATTGCGGTGTCAAATTCATTCAGGTCACAAGTAGAAACACTCAATGCAGTGTCAGGTTCATTCAGGTCACAAGTAGAAACACTCAGTGCAGTGTCAGGTTCATTCAAGTCACAAGTAGAAACACTCAATGCAATGTCAGGTTCATTCAAGTCACAAGTAGAAACACTCAATGCAGTGTCAGGTTCATTCAAGTCACAAATAGAAACACTCAATGCAATGTCGGGTTCATTCAGGTCACAAGTAGAAACACTCAATGCAATGCCAGGTTCATTCAGGTCACAAGTAGAAACACTCAATGCAATGTCAGGTTCATTCAGAGTAGAAACACTCAATGCAGTGTCAGGTTCATTCAGGTCACAAGTAGAAACACTCAATGCAGTGTCAGGTTCATTCAGGTCACAAGTAGAAACACTCAGTGCAGTGTCAGGTTCATTCAAGTCACAAGTAGAAACACTCAATGCAGTGTCAGGTTCATTCAGGTCACAAGTAGAAACACTCAATGCAGTGTCAGGTTCATTCAAGTCACAAGTAGAAACACTCATTGCGGTGTCAGGTTCATTCAGGTCACAAGTAGAAACACTCAATGCAGTGTCAGGTTCATTCAGGTCACAAGTAGAAACACTCAGTGCAGTGTCAGGTTCATTCAAGTCACAAGTAGAAACACTCAATGCAATGTCAGGTTCATTCAAGTCACAAGTAGAAACACTCAATGCAGTGTCAGGTTCATTCAAGTCACAAATAGAAACACTCAATGCAATGTCGGGTTCATTCAGGTCACAAGTAGAAACACTCAATGCAATGCCAGGTTCATTCAAGTCACAAGTAGAAACACTCATTGCAATGTCAGGTTCTTTCAAGTCACAAATAGAAACACTCAATGCAGTGTCAGGTTCATTCAGGTCACAAGTAGAAACGTTGTGAAGACGTCGAAAGCTCTGTTCAGAGCAACATAGGACTCGGAAAGGTAACTTGCCATATTTTCAAAACTATGAATGTAACCGAGTCCGGAAGCAATTTACATGCTAACTTAATACAATATCAGGTTCATTCAGATCACAAGTAGAAACACTCAATACAATGTCAAGTTCATTCAGGTCACAAATAGAAACACTCAATACAATGTCAGGTTCATTCAGAATACAAGTAGAAACACTCAATGTAATGTCAGGTTCATTCAGGTCACAAGTAGAAAACATACATTTGCGTTTCCTTCAACATTGACTGTACAAGTAGCATGACATGTTTCTGTAGAGAAACCTTTCTTAAATACCAGATGCAGTCCTTTCTTGTTATCAAAGTGGGTTCCTTGTATATCCTTAGATACATTTATTGCGTTAACAGTCATACGACTTGTTTTATTTACAATGACATTGAAACTAAGTTGATGTTTTCACCATATAAATCTGTCACTAGGTGGCAGTGTTGTTGATGTAATCTCTGACCACATTTGATTTAACAAGATTGCTGCCCAAGGCTACAAGCTCCTGATGGCATGCGAACAAGGAAGCCTTTGGCTAATCGAGAGTCCAACAATTTTCCACCTACGTATAGCCCGCCCTCATCAGATAGCTGCTAATTTTATTTTTGAACATATTCACACTGCTAGCATCAACACAATCATCAGATAATTTGTTCCAATCATTTATTGTCCTCTGAGAGAATTAATATTTTCTCACATCTAACCTACACTGTTCTTTGACTAATACCGCATTGTGCCCTCTGGTTATACTGCCTTCTTTCAGTTTGAAGAAAATATTTCTATCATTATCTTCATATCCATTCAATATTTTTAAAAACTTCTATTTGGTCTCCTCTTAGTCTCTAATGTTGTCAACCCACATCCTAATAGGCGTCTTTCATTACTAAGATCTTTCAGTTCAGGAATCTACTTAGTTGCTCTTCATTGTACTCTTTCTAGCTTATATATGACCTTCTTACAATATGGCCTTCATGCTTGCATGCAGTATTGCACAATAGACGGCAGTGTTTGGTGGAGATAGATCGTAGAAATTGGTGGTGCAAAAAAATTGATAAACAAGTGGAATTACTGATTGATAAGTATTATTCTTGCATTAATATCATTCATAAAGTAGCAGTAAACATATATTGAGGAGCAGTTGTGCTTAAAGTTAGTTAGATAAAGTATTTTAGAACACTTTAGTGTAGTGAGTGATAATAGGGTAAGTTAGGCTATGATAAGTTTGTTAACAAGATTTAACAAACCTCATTATGTGGTAGAATATATAGATGATAAAGTAACAAACATAAAACTACTTACATTAGATAATATCTGTGTAAGCCAGTACCTGCTAGACATTTTGATTAGGTAGCATTGTTGTTAAAATTAAGCATTTGCGATAACCGGGCGAACTAAATTTGTTTATGTAGCTAGTGTCCCACGTATTTGCTAGGGCGCGGTATAACCTAAATAAATAAGGCAGTCTAGCGTAAAGTAATTGATTGTATTTAAATTAGGTCACTACCGGTAACGTTAGCATTTCTGATAGGATAGATAGTCAGCTGTGACTATAACCAAAAACTGTAACTGAAATAAGCAAGGCAATCTTACGTAAAGTGTAACATTTGTGCACAGAAAGCAATCTTCTTAAAGACTACATAGACAGTGAATAGTGTAAACACAGTTGATTAAACTATTTTAAATAATTAGGTTGTTATTATTAAATAAATTCTGATATGGCACCTTGCAAGCGGCAAGTCAAGGCAAAGATACACTTGGTGTGCGACGACCCACAGTTGGGTGGATTTTGCCCTATCCGGCTGTGGGAAGTCATGGGCAGAGACCAAGGAAGAGGGATTCACCTTTCAGTGCGTGGGGTGTTGGAAGGTGGAATGTCTGGAGAAGGAGGTAGCTAGGTTGATACATATTGTGAATGGGATGGAGACAGGTGGAATAGAGAGAGACGACAGGGAGAGAGTTGGGAATACAGTGAGACTGAAGGAGCAGAGTAGTAGCAAGGAGACTGAGGGAGCAGAGTAGTAGCAAGGAGACTGAGGGAGCAGAGTAGTAGCAAGAAGACTGAGGGAGCAGAGTAGTAGCAAGGAGACTGAGGGAGCAGAGTAGTAGCAAGGAGACTGAGGGAGCAGAGTAGTAGCAAGGAGACTGAGGGAGCAGAGTAGTAGCAAGGAGACTGAGGGAGCAGAGTAGTAGCAAGAAGACTGAGGAAGCAGAGTAGTAGCAAGAAGACTGAGGGAGCAGAGTAATAGCAAGGAGACTGAGGGAGCAGAGTAGTAGCAAGGAGACTGAGGGAGCAGAGTAGTAGCAAGAAGACTGAGGGAGCAGAGTAGTAGCAAGGAGACTGAGGGAGCAGAGTAGTAGCAAGGAGACTGAGGGAGCAGAGTAGTAGCAAGGAGACTGAGGAAGCAGAGTAGTAGCAAGGAGACTGAGGGAGCAGAGTAGTAGCAAGGAGACTGAGGGAGCAGAGTAGTAGCAAGGAGACTGAGGAAGCAGAGTAGTAGCAAGGAGACTGAGGAAGCAGAGTAGTAGCAAGGAGACTGAGGGAGCAGAGTAGTAGCAAGGAGACTGAGGGAGCAGAGCAGTAGCAAGGAGACTGAGGGAGCAGAGCAGTAGCAAGGAGACTGAGGGAGCAGAGCAGTAGCAAGGAGACTGGGGGAGCAGAGCAGTAGCAAGGAGACTGAGAGAGCAGAGCAGTAGCAAGGAGACTGAGAGAGCAGAGCAGTAGCAAGGAGACTGAGGGAGCAGAGTAGTAGCAAGGAGACTGAGGGAGCAGAGTAGTAGCAAGGAGACTGAGGGAGCAGAGTAGTAGCAAGGAGACTGAGGAAAGGAGACTGAGAGGAGGGAAGGTGATTGGAGGGGAAGAAATTGGAGGATCGACGGCAGGAAATGTGACAGGCGTGAAGGTGACCATAGAGAAAGAGGTAGGAGGGAAAGAGAGAAGGGAGAGGAGAGAAGGAAATGCAATGGGAGGAAAGATGACGGGAAGAAAGGAAGTGAGAGTAAATGTGACAGAATAGAAGTTGGGAGGGAAGATGACAGGAGGAAAGGTGACAAGAGAAACAGCGTCAGGAAAGAATGGAATGGATGAGATTGTGACAGGAGGGCAGAAGACAGGGGAACAAGACTATAACCAGACAGATGCAGGCTAAGTTCAAGAGGGGAAGAATCAGACTATTTAGGACAGTTAATTGTATCCCCGGAAATGGTAGCTAAGAAAATTAGGGCTATGAAGGATAATAAATCACCTGGAGTGGATGGTATTCCGCCCAAACTACTATTGGAAATTGTAGAGCAAATTATCTTACCGCTTGCAACAGTTCTCAACTTGTCATTAGAAGAAGGAGTGGTTCCTTTAGAATGGAAAGAAACAAACATTATACCGTTATTTAAAAAAAGGTTCCAGAAACAAGTCAGAGAACTACAGACCAGTGAGTTAACGTCAGTGGTTTGCAAATTATTAGAAATACTAATTAAAGATCACATGGTGGATTTTCTTATTAAACATAACTTGTTAAACCCATCTCAACATGGGTTTCTAAAAGCGAGGTCATGCTTAACAAATATGTTATGTTTTTAGGAAGACATCACTAAGTGTGTAGCAATTCCACATTGATCAGAAACTTTCATGTCAGCACAAACTGTCACTCCTAAATCCTTTTCCTTTACTTTTTACCTAATATGGTATCCCCCATTGTTCACATTTCCATGTCCTATGTGAATGCTTTTACATTTCCCAAAATTTAATAACATTTCCCATTTTTCAAACCATTTGACTAATTTGGCCAGATCATCGTGTAAAATGTGTTTATCTGCATCTGTTTTAACTCTTCTGAACACTTTTGTATTGTCTGCGAATTTCAGTACTTTGCTTGATATATCATTGTCCCAACACTGACCCCTGTCGCACTCCACTCAAAACTGGTTTCCAGTTTGAAATCTCCCCCTCTTCTATTACTCTCTGTCTTCTGTTTCTCAACCATGTTTGTATCCAACTGATCACACCACCCCCTGTACCATGTGCTTTAAGTTTAAGCCATAATCTTTGAAGTTGCACTTTATTAAATGCTTTCTGAAAGTCTAAGTATCCGGGTAGACAACTTCCACTGGTGACCCATCGTCTACCCACTTTGTAATTTCAACCAAAAAAACAGATTGATTAGACAAGACCTAGCCTTTAAGAACCCATGTTAAGATTGATTTTTTAATTTGTGTTTTACAAGGAATTCAACCATGTGGTTTCTTATAAGTGTTTCTAGTAATATGCATAAAACTGATGTTAAACTAACTGGTCTGTAATTCTCTGTCTTGCTCCTCGATCCATTTTTAAATAATGGCATAAAGTTTGCTTTTCTCCGTTCTAATGGAACGATTCCCTCTTTAAGTGACAAGTTAAAGAATATGACAAGTGGTGTACTGATTTGGTCTACAATTTTCTTAAGCAGTTTCGGTGGTATCTCGTCAACTCCAGGCGATTTGTTTTCTTTCATCTTCTTAATTTTTTTGATATAATTTCAGGAGTAACAAACAACTGCCCTAAATGATCTGATTCATCCCCCCTCAAATTTAGTAATTGGTATTGGCAGTGAACTTGTATCTTCTGTGGTAAACACTGAGCTGAAATACTCATTCAGGGCCTCTGCCATCTGAAACCCATCAGATATTACGTTTCCTGCGCTGTTTTCAAGTGGTCCCACTTTATCTCGAACTTTCTGTTTACTCCTTACATAAGCGTAGAAACTCTTACTGTCATTTTTTTTATAATTCGCCAATTTTTGCTGAACATTTCATTTATATTTTCTAACTTTGGCTGTAGTTATGTTAAGGCACTCTTCGTAGTAGTTGTAGTCTTCTACATTTCCAGTGTCTCTATAAACTCTCCTCATAATTTGTTTGTAAGCAATCTTACATATAGCCTCCTTAGAAAGGTGTTTCTGCCTGTATCGTTTCCCTTTTTCAGGGGAACAAATCTTTCAATAATGCCCTCAATGTTATTTCTCAAAACGGTCCAACATTCTGTTGCTATTGTGTTCATTATTAAGGTAGTCCAATCTATGTGTGCTAAATATTTTCTCATCTGCTTATATTGGCCTTTGTTGAAGTTTCTCTGTTGCTTTTTAACGTCATTCCCAGATTGTACTTTTATATTAAAATGGTTCTGGTTATGATCACTAGGTCCCAGAGGTTCATATACTTTCACATTATCAACTAATTCCTTCTGAGAATCCAACACATTCCCACCTCTGGTTGGTTCCAAAACATGTTGAGTAAGAAAACACTCTTATTACAAGCAGAAAGTGTTGCTCATTACCTCCAGCACTCTAGTGGTTTCCACTGAATATGTCCATGATTAAAATCACCCATTATAACACATTCCCCTTTACTCATCTCCTTTATAGCATTATGCAGTTTTACATCATCCTCTTGTCGTATGCTAGGACTATGATAAACTAGTCCTATTGTTAATGTTCACTTTCTGGTAACTACACTGTATGTTGCACAAAATAGCTTCCTCGTAATCTGCTTCACTTTTCAGTCATACTTCATATGCCTGTATAGGTTCTTTAATATATAGAATGACCCCGCCTCCCCTTCTCTCTTGCCTGTCCTTTCTAAACATGACATAACCTGATAGAGCTAGTTCAGTATCTACCATGTCTTTGTGCGCCCATGATTCTGTGATGCCTATTACATCTGGGTCAATATCTGCTACCATGATGTCTAAATCGCTTCTCTTTTTTACTATGCTTCTGGCACTTAAGAATACACATCTAATTTGTATGCATATTTGGTGAACCTTTCCTTGTAGATTTGCTTGTGCCATCTCTTTGAAGTGGCTCTACGTATCCCCCCCACTGCGCATCTAGTTTAAATACTCAACCGTGCCTGTACCTTCACCTATGCACCTGGTGAACTCACTCCCTAGAACTGCTGCTCCTTTTCCTGTCAGATGAAGCCCATCACTCATAAATAAATCTTCCCTCCCAACAAAACTTGCCCACATGTCTACAAAGCTGACTCCTTCCATACACAACTTCAGTAACAATGTGTTAATGGCCATTCTTCTACAATTCTTGTAGCACTGTCCCCTGCCAGCCATTTTCAGCAGTATACCCGATAACACGATTTGTCCAATGCAAGCCTCTTTCTGTGTGCGGACTAGTCTCCTATACTTGCCAACGGTGGCCATCATACCTTCCTTCTCAGCATTATTGGTGCCCATCCCCCGTAGCCGTTACCCATGACCTGACCTACTCGTTCTGTGACATCCTCTGTCTTCACCCCTGGTAGACATACAGTCATATCCTCCCCTTGTTTATTGTCTTGTCCAACTTCCTGATAATAGAATCCCCCATGACCACTCCCAGTTTCCTCTCTTTCCCATTAACTACTGCATCTTGCCTTCCTTCTGCTGTAGCTCCTCAACACCGACCTGTTTACCTTGCTTTCCTTCTGCTGTACCTCCTCAACACCGACCTGTTTACCTTGCTTTCCTTCTGCTGTACCTCCTCAACACCGACCTGTTTACCTTGCTTTCCTTCTGCTGTACCTCCTCAACACCGACCTGTTTACCTTTCTTTCCTTCTGCTGTACCTCCTCAACACCGACCTGTTTACCTTGCTTTCCTTCTGCTGTACCTCCTCAACACCGACCTGTTTACCTTGCTTTCCTTCTGCTGTACCTCCTCAACACCGACCTGTTTACCTTTCTTTCCTTCTGCTGTACCTCCTCAACACCGACCTGTTTACCTTGCTTTCCTTCTGCTGTACCTCCTCAACACCGACATGTTTACCTTTCTTTCCTTCTGCTGTACCTCCTCAACACCGACCTGTTTACCTTGCTTTCCTTCTGCTGTACCTCCTCAACACCGACCTGTTTACCTTTCTTTCCTTCTGCTGTACCTCCTCAACACCGACCTGTTTACCTTGCTTTCCTTCTGCTGTACCTCCTCAACACCGACCTGTTTACCTTGCTTTCCTTCTGCTGTACCTCCTCAACACCGACCTGTTTACCTTGCTTTCCTTCTGCTGTACCTCCTCAACACCGACCTGTTTACCTTTCTTTCCTTCTGCTGTACCTCCCTCCAACGCCGACCTGTTTACCTTTCTTTTTCCTTCTGCTGTACCTCCTCAACACCACGACCTGTTTACCTTGCTTTTCCCTTCTGCTGTACCTCCCTCAACTTTACCCGACCTGTTTACCTTGCTTTTCCTTCTGCTCTTCTCCTCAACACCGACCTGTTTACCTTTCTTTCCTTCTGCTGTACCTCCTCAACACCGACCTGTTTACCTTGCTTTCCTTCTGCTGTACCTCCTCAACACCGACCTGTTTACCTTGCTTTCCTTCTGCTGTACCTCCTCAACACCGACCTGTTTACCTTGCTTTCCTTCTGCTGTACCTCCTCAACACCGACCTGTTTACCTTTCTTTCCTTCTGCTGTACCTCCTCAACACCGACCTGTTTACCTTGCTTTCCTTCTGCTGTACCTCCTCAACACCGACCTGTTTACCTTTCTTTCCTTCTGCTGTACCTCCTCAACACCGACCTGTTTACCTTGCTTTCCTTCTGCTGTACCTCCTCAACACCGACCTGTTTACCTTTCTTTCCTTCTGCTGTACCTCCTCAACACCGACCTGTTTACCTTGCTTTCCTTCTGCTGTACCTCCTCAACACCGACCTGTTTACCTTTCTTTCCTTCTGCTGTACCTCCTCAACACCGACCTGTTTACCTTGCTTTCCTTCTGCTGTACCTCCTCAACACCGACCTGTTTACCTTGCTTTCCTTCTGCTGTACCTCCTCAACACCGACCTGTTTACCTTTCTTTCCTTCTGCTGTACCTCCTCAACACCGACCTGTTTACCTTGCTTTCCTTCTGCTGTACCTCCTCAACACCGACCTGTTTACCTTTCTTTCCTTCTGCTGTACCTCCTCAACACCGACCTGTTTACCTTTCTTTCCTTCTGCTGTACCTCCTCAACACCGACCTGTTTACCTTGCTTTCCTTCTGCTGTACCTCCTCAACACCGACCTGTTTACCTTGCTTTCCTTCTGCTGTACCTCCTCAACACCGACCTGTTTACCTTGCTTTCCTTCTGCTGTACCTCCTCAACACCGACCTGTTTACCTTGCTTTCCTTCTGCTGTACCTCCTCAACACCGACCTGTTTACCTTGCTTTCCTTCTGCTGTACCTCCTCAACACCGACCTGTTTACCTTGCTTTCCTTCTGCTGTACCTCCTCAACACCGACCTGTTTACCTCTTTCCTTCTGCTGTACCTCCTCAACACCGACCTGTTTACCTTGCTTTCCTTCTGCTGTACCTCCTCAACACCGACCTGTTTACCTTGCTTTCCTTCTGCTGTACCTCCTCAACACCGACCTGTTTACCTTTCTTTCCTTCTGCTGTACCTCCTCAACACCGACCTGTTTACCTTGCTTTCCTTCTGCTGTACCTCCTCAACACCGACCTGTTTACCTTGCTTTCCTTCTGCTGTACCTCCTCAACACCGACCTGTTTACCTTTCTTTTGCTGAACACTGTCTTCTTCCATCTGCTTTCTTCTCAGTCATTTCTTTCACAGTCTCAAATCAAATTATCAAAATTTATTGTAACTCATTACAATACATACAATACAAAACAAATTTATTGTAACTCATTACAATACATACAATAAAAAAAAAATTATTGTAACTCATTACAATACATACAATACAAAACAAATTAAGACAAATCATATGTGACCCATCTTAACAAAATGAGTCGCATGTCGGAAATTTTTATATTGAGTTATTAGTAGCATTGGAAAGACCGGAATGTCTGCTTTCATGTGATCTATTGTGTAAGACGATATCTTAATTCTAACTGAAGTTATGGCTTAACAAACACATGTGTAAAAACCTTCAAACCCCAAAAACGCCCGTCATAGTTGATGCAAAATATTCCTTACGTTTCATGAAATGTACCTTAGTTACCCTGTACAGATCTTGCTAAAAGGTGGAATACTCAAAGATAATGTCATTATGAGGACATTCTGTTAATATAAATACAACATCTTTGTTAGATAAAAATAGCATATCAATTAATTTATTAATATAACTACCACCATTGTTAAGAAAAGCGAAAACCTGCACTACTATTATACCTTGGTTAGCAAGGGCCCATCTGGGTGAAATTTGGGTAACTCGCAGATAATGGCATCCTCGTGATATCCTATTAATATGAAAACAAAATCTTTTTTAGAAATAATTAACAATACAATTAATTGCCTATGTAATTACCACCCTTGTTATGAAAAGTGAAAACCTGCAGCACTATTATACCTTAGTTAGCATGGACATATCTGGCTGAAATTTGGAACACTTGAAGATAATGGCATTCTCGTGACATTCAGTTACTATGAAAACAAATCTTTGTTAGACATAATTAGCAATAACATTAATTGCATATGTAATTACCGCCATTGTTAACAAAAGCAAAAACCTGCACCACCGTTATACCTTAGTTAGTATAGACATATCTGGCTGAAATTTTGACAACTTGGCTTAACTTATATGGGAAGATGACGTGTCAAGCTTCGTGGTGATATCCAATATGTTAGTAGCGTCCCAAAATTAGCGGCTGCGAATGCGCGCAATTACTGGCATTTTTGGCTTTATTTTAAGGAAGTCGAGCAGAACACTTTGTTCAGCTCTACCAAAATCGCTTTAAAATACACAAAACAGAATTAATTAGAGGGTAGCTAGAGCAGCAATCGATAAAACAAATACAAAAAAATAATTTTCAGGGGAAATCTCAAAATCGATGGATTCGCGATTGTTTCACATAAACAGCATTTACGGAAAATAAGTTTTGCCGACATCCGACTCATTTCGTTAAGATGTGTCACATATATAATAACATAATGAGCACAACAAGGGAAGAACATTAAATAATATTATACTCCCTTTGGTATATTTCAATGTAAATATCATTATATTGAAAACAAGAACAGCATGCACTTGTAGAATATATAATTGTGATTGAAAATTATGTTATATATTAACATCATTGTGTAAAATAAATTGTTTAAGTATACATTTGTAACTAATTATTGAATAAGTCGTAAACGTAAGTCGTAAGTCTTGTGCTGAAATTATTCCAAATAATAGCACCCTTATTTCTTATAGCACGAAGTCTTATTTCTAAAGTAGCCTTGGGTATATGTCTTACCAACTGCCTCTGTAGTATCTACCTCTTGATCACTGGTATCACTGTTGCTTCTCTCCTCAATCTCTACAGTCTCACCACATGGTGATCTGTCTCCACTGGCCCGTTTAACTTTCCTCTGCCGAGCACTTTTCCTCCGTCCCTCTGTCTTCTTCTTCTCTTGTTCCTTCTGTTTCACAGTCTCACCAACTATCTTGCTAGCATTTCTCGCCATATCACCTGTTTCCTTCATTTCTACTGTCATATCACTTGATTTCCCTTCCTCGTTTGTGTTTCCCATCAACACCCTAACTATATCCTTTAAATCATCTACTTCCTTCTTTAAACTTCTAGTGTGAGCTCAACTCCGGCATTCAAAATCTACCAACTTTGCCTCAGCCCACATCTTATTGGAGCCGGACATTGCAAAGTCAATCAAACTGTCAATGAAGACATGGAATGGAGATACAAAAGTAATGTTGTGGTAATATTAAAGTACTACGTATGAACGACAAAGTGGGCAGACATTGAATTACTGTCATTGTGAGTTTCCGTCTGTTCTGTAGCGACACAGTCTCCAAGTAAGTATGACCAGCTGCGAGTGGTGAGAACAAGGGAGTGGGTTGCCATGGCAACTGGCAAGTTGAAGCTACTGGTTGCTGAGATAGCGACACTGGTGTGCCACTCGAACTGGCGTGTTCGTCTCTCACTCATGGATGGTGCAGCGACACTTCTCAACAGATGTGCCAAGTACATCATTTGTTCTATGTCTTGAAATTTTATATTTTTTACTGATTTTCTCACAAGTATATGTATCTTTATTATTTGTAAGTGAACACTTATAAAAGACGTAGTATCTTGAAGATATTTCATTTTTATTTCTAAAATGTGTCTCATCAACTTCTTTTTAATGGTCTCTTTAAGTTCACTAGAGGGCAGCACAGGCATCTTGCTCGAAGTCCTTGTTACATTGACACGTGATGAATATCCGAACGTAGCGTCCAAGAGCAGCACCGCCCTGGAGGCCTTCTGTGCATCCTGTGACCTCTCAAGGTCAAAGTCTCTGATAGCACTATTGGAGGAGAATCTTTATTCGCTGGCCACGACCCTGCCTCGCCTGGTGCACACCACAAGTAGGTACATCACACCACAGGTAGACACATCAACCCGCAAGTAGGTACATCACACCACAAGTAGACACATCACACCGCAAGTAGGTACATCACACCACAAGTAGACACATCACACCGCAAGTAGGTACATCACACCACAGGTAGGTACAACACACCACAAGTAGACACATCACACCGCAAGTAGACACATCACACCACAAGTAGGTACATCACACCACAAGTAGACACATCACACCGCAAGTAGGTACAACATACCACAAGTAGGTGCAACACACCACAAGTAGACACATCACACCACAAGTAGGTACATCACACCACAAGTAGACACATCACACCGCAAGTAGGTACATCACACCACAGGTAGGTACAACACACCACAAGTAGGTACATCACACCGCAAGTAGGTACATCACACCACAGGTAGGTACAACACACCACAAGTAGGTGCAACACACCACAAGTAGGTACATCACACCACAAGTAGGTACATCACACCACAAGTAGACACATCACACCGCAAGTAGGTACATCACACCACAAGTAGGTACATCACACCACAGGTAGGTACAACACACCACAAGTAGGGTCATCACACCACAAGTAGGTGCATCACACCGCAAGTTGGTACACCACACCACAAGTAGGTGCAACACACCACAAGTAGGTACATCACACCACAAGTAGACACATCACATCGCAAGTAGGTACATCACCCCACAAGTAGGTACATCACACCACAAGTAGGTACATCACACCACAGGTAGGTACGACACACCACAAGTAGGGTCATCACACCACAAGTAGGTGCATCACACCGCAAGTTGGTACACCACACTGCAAGTAGGTGCATCACACTGCAAGTTGGTACACCACATCACAAGTAGGTACACCACACTGCAAGTAGGTACAACACACCAGAAGTATGTACATCACACCTCAAGTAGGTACAACTCACCTCAAGTAGGTATATCACTCCACAAGTAGGTACATCACACCACAAGTAGGTACAGCACTCCTCAAGTAGGTACATCATACCACAAGTAGGTACAACACTCCTCAAGTAGGTACATCATACCACAAGTAGGTACAACACTCCTCAAGTAGGTACATCATACCACAAGTAGGTACAACACTCCTCAAGTAGGTACATCACACCACAAGTAGGTACAGCACTCCTCAAGTAGGTACATCATACCACAAGTAGGTACATCACACAACAAGTAGGTACAGCACTCCTCAAGTAGGTACATCATACCACAAGTAGGTACAACACTCCTCAAGTAGGTACATCATACCACAAGTAGGTACAACACTCCTCAAGTAGGTACATCACACCACAAGTAGGTACAGCACTCCTCAAGTAGGTACATCATACCACAAGTAGGTACAACACTCCACAAGTAGGTACATCACACAACAAGTAGGTACAGCACTCCTCAAGTAGGTACATCATACCACAAGTAGGTACAGCACTCCTCAAGTAGGTACATCATACCACAAGTAGGTACAACACACTGCTAATACGCTCAACACACAGCAAGTAAGTACAACACAGTGCAAGTATGTGCTCCTTGTAAGATGCTAACATTGTCAGAGTCAGCTCATATGACTTGATACATAATTGTGTGCACAGAAGTTTAATTTAGCAGCTGTAAAACTTGGTTAACAGAGTTGGGCATTGTTGGTTGGTCATTGTTGGTTGGTCATTGTTGGTTGGTCATTGTTGGTTGGTCATTTGGTGTAGTTTCTTAGCTGAATGTCAGTGAAGTTTAAGTAATGCTGTATTGTGTGATTATTATTGAGATTATGGTGCATACAGCATACAAACTACAGCATATTGCACTAGTGCTCATGAGAGACAGTGACTATGTTTTCCTTTCGCTGTGTAAGTGCTCATACATAACATTTATTTTTTGCAGGTGAGATGAAAAAACTCGCAACATTGAAGTTATTTAGTGGCTATTTGAAACTCTTAGGTAAGTATGAGTATGTAGTCATTATGTTTGCAATGATGCAAATAACTGTTTGCATTAGTTTTGTCTCCATAATGTAGGATTCTAGAATAACAGTTGTAAAATATTTAAAGTTATTCAACTGTATCAAACGATTACGCCGAGTTGTGTGGTGGGATGTACTTGAAATGCCGAGTCTGAAGAAATTGGTCAGAGGTTTCATGTGTAAATAAACTGTCATTGTTTTTGGCAAGGTCAGTGATTGCTGTGTCCAGCATGCTTTGCTGCTTGTTGTCAGGTGTCTTATGTGTGTGTTGTCAGGCCGTCAGGTGTCTCATCTGTGTGTTGTCAGGTGTCTCATCTGTGTGTTGTCAGGCCGTCAGGTGTCTCATCTGTGTGTTGTCAGGCCGTCAGGTGTCTCATCTGTGTGTTGTCAGGCCGTCAGGTGTCTCATCTGTGTGTTGTCAGGCCGTCAGGTGTCTCATCTGTGTGTTGTCAGGCCGTCAGGTGTCTCATCTGTGTGTTGTCAGGCCGTCAGGTGTCTCATCTGTGTGTTGTCAGGCCGTCAGGTGTCTCATCTGTGTGTTGTCAGGCCGTCAGGTGTCTCATCTGTGTGTTGTCAGGCCGTCAGGTGTCTCATCTGTGTGTTGTCAGGCCGTCAGGTGTCTCATCTGTGTGTTGTCAGGCCGTCAGGTGTCTCATCTGTGTGTTGTCAGGCCGTCAGGTGTCTCATCTGTGTGTTGTCAGGCCGTCAGGTGTCTCATCTGTGTGTTGTCAGGCCGTCAGGTGTCTCATCTGTGTGTTGTCAGGCCATCAGGTGTCTCATCTGTGTGTTGTCAGGCTGTCATCTGTGTGTTGTCAGGTGTCTCATCTGTGTGTTGTCAGGTGTGTCTCAGTGTGTTGTCCGTCAGGTGTCTCATCTGTGTGTTGTCAGGCCGTCAGGTGTCTCATATTGTGTGTTGTCAGGCGTCAGGTGTCTCACGTCAGGTGTCTCATCTGTGTGTTGTCAGGACGTCAGGTGTCTCATCTTTGTGCTGTCAGGCCATCAGGTGTCTCATCTGTGTGTTGTCAGGCTATCAGGTGTCTCATCTGTGTGTTGTCAGGCCGTCAGGTGTCTCATCTGTGTGTTGTCAGGCAGTCAGGTGTCTCATCTGTGTGTTGTCAGGCCGTCAGGTGTCTCATCTGTGTGTTGTCAGGCCGTCAGGTGTCTCATCTCCTCCACTCTGCGTGTCACCTGCAGCGGGTGTCCCTGGCACTGCTCCAGATACTAGAATTTGACACGTCACAGGTCCTTTTTATACAGGAGAGACATACAGGTGAGTGCTTGACATAACACAGTCGTTGTCATACAGGTGAGTGCTTGACATAACACAGTCGTTGTCATACAGGTGAGTGCTTCATATGTCACAGTCCTTATCATACAGGTGAGTGCTTGACACATCACAGTCCTTGTCATACAGGTGAGTGCTTCACATGTCACAGTCCTTGTCATACAGGTGAGTGCTTGCACGTCACAGTCCTTGTCATACAGGTGAGTGCTTGACACGTCACCGTCCTTGTCATACAGGTGAGTACTGGTATCACCTAGTGCATGGCTCACATGATAGTAGAGAGCTTAGAACACGTAGACTTAAGTCTGGGTCAGTCGGCAATACGGGGCTTAGATTGTCTGGGTCACTCCTGGTGGAAGGCTTATGACTTTTTTGTAACTCTTGTGATAATGTGTGCCACAAAACATTGAAGATGAATGGGATTGTTGGCAGGTTCTTGTGTCAGTGGCTATATGTTAGAAGATATGAGGACTCATGGTAGGAAAAGCATTCTTTTATCAGCATATTTACTACAATCAATGCACTTTCATTCTAGTTTAGTACATCGTTGTGCCTACTCAAACGTGTCAGTGAAAATTAACTGAATTTGTTTTATTCTGATTAATAGTAAAAACTGATAATGGAAGCAAAACATTTACGCATGGTTTATGTATTCAGTGTGTTCTACTCAATGTTGTATTACATTGACACAGAAAATAATACATAAAACCATGATATAACATATGACAAAGAGCACTCACCAGACTCATGTACAAACAGTGTTCAAAATGTAAAATCATGTACAAAGTTTTAAAGTTAATACCACCAACGTTTTAATTGGACCACCAACCCATTACATTACATTATTACAATAAAGAAAACAAGTTCCCCTTGAGTTTGCTCCTAACTAGTGGGGCAGTGAATGTTCATGTCCATCCTCACTCGCTGTCCTCCCTGCAGGTGGCGCCTTCAGTCGACTTGCGCCGCACCAACACCTCGCTGCACCTCGCAAGTGCTTCCGACACTTTGTGGATGAGAAGGTCTTTGAGGAGGTTGTTCTCATTGCAAGGCTGCTTGGATTCTACGGTTTGTCTTCTATTTCATGCAACACAAAACATATTAAGTCTCAAAATCTCATCAAGAAAATGTTAATTTCAAAAAGGCCGTCTGAATGTTTCCTTGTTCTGGCCAATGGATGCTGCTCGTTCTTGCATGTGTCTGTGATTTGGCCACTGGATATTTGAATTGACCCCTGAACGATTGAGTTGTGATCCCTGAATGTTTGAGTTGACCCCTGAATATTTGAGTTGACCCCTGAATGTTGCAGGTGACCTTCACCTGGTTGTGGACCACTTCTTGGATCAGTTCCACCACAGCTGTGTATACAGCAAGCAGGCTCTGGTCATCCTCACTGAGGTCATTTGCGGCACAACCGGTCAAGGTAGCTCTTACACAGACACTTACTAGGAGTTCTTACCCAGACATTTTCACTGGGAGCTCTTCCATAGGCACTGGGAGCTCTTACACAGACACTCACTGGAAGTTCTTCCATGGACACTCACTGGGAGCTCTTCCATAGACACTGGGAGCTCTTACACAAACACTCACTGGGAGCTCTTATATGGACACTCACTGGGAGCTCTTACACAATCACTCACAGGGAGCTCTTACACAGACACTCACTGGGAGCTCTTATATGGACACTCATTGGGAGCTCTTACACAATCACTCACAGGGAGCTCTTACACAGACACTCACTGGGATCTCTTACTTAGACACTCACTGGGAGCTCTTACATAGACACTCACTGGGAGCTCTTCCACAAACTTACCCTTGGATGTGAATGACATGGTGAGTAGCTAACAACTTACCCTTGGATGTGAATGACATGGTGAGTAGCTAACAACTTACCCTTGGATGTGAATGACATGGTGAGTAGCTAACAACTTACCCTTGGATGTGAATGACATGGTGAGTAGCTAACAACTTACCCTTGGATGTGAATGACATGGTGAGTAGCTAACAACTTACCCTTGGATGTGAATGACATGGTGAGTAGCTAACAACTTACCCTTGGATGTGAATGACATGGTGAGTAGCTAACAACTTACCCTTGGATGTGAATGACATGGTGAGTAGCTAACAACTTACCCTTGGATGTGAATGACATGGTGAGTAGCTAACAACTTACCCTTGGATGTGAATGACATGGTGAGTAGCTAACAACTTACCCTTGGATGTGAATGACATGGTGAGTAGCTAACAACTTACCCTTGGATGTGAATGACATGGTGAGTAGCTAACAACTTACCCTTGGATGTGAATGACATGGTGAGTAGCTAACAACTTACCCTTGGATGTGAATGACATGGTGAGTAGCTAACAACTTACCCTTGGATGTGAATGACATGGTGAGTAGCTAACAACTTACCCTTGGATGTGAATGACATGGTGAGTAGCTAACAACTTACCCTTGGATGTGAATGACATGGTGAGTAGCTAACAACTTACCCTTGGATGTGAATGACATGGTGAGTAGCTAACAACTTACCCTTGGATGTGAATGACATGGTGAGTAGCTAACAACTTACCCTTGGATGTGAATGACATGGTGAGTAGCTAACAACTTACCCTTGGATGTGAATGACATGGTGAGTAGCTAACAATTTACCCTTGGATGTGAATGGGTAGTTAAGTAGCCCACTTTGTCTCTTGCAGGTATCAATGTCGATGTTGAGTCGAGAACAAATGATCCGAGTATAGTCTCAGGTGTAATCAGGTAAGTTCATCTTGTTATTACCAGGGCCACAAACTCTGCTCTCTCTCATATCATCATCTCTTCAAATAGACAACATTCAACTTGCTCTTTCATAGTTGTATCATCTCATTAAAATGGTTCATATCACAGCATGGATTATTTGCTACAACTACTCTTGCACAATGCCTTTGCTTATTGCCAAAACTACACAGTTTTGCAAATTTCCAAAACTACATGGTTTTGCTCACTGCTGAAACTACACAGTTTCTATTACAATGAATGGTGGTAGATTTTTAATGTCTGATTAATTGTTCTTGAAGTTTACACTTATAGAACATATATATCACAACATAGCATCTGAATCAATGACACAAAACATAACATCTGATACAATGCCACACAACACAAGATCTGATACAATGACACACAACGTAACATCTGATACCATGACACACATGTGATACAATGAATGACGCACAACACAAGATCTGATACAATCACGCAACATAACATCTGATGCAAAGACACACAACACAAGATCTGATACAATGACACACAATGTAACATCTGATACAATGACACACAACCTAACATCTGATACAATGCCACACAACACAAGATCTGATACAATGACACAACATAATATCTGCTACAAAGACACACCACACAAGATTTAACCCAATGACACACAACGAAACATCTGATACAATGACATACAACACAAGATCTGATACAATGACACACAACGTAACATCTGATACCATGACACACAACCTAACATGTGATACAATGAATGATGCACAACACAAGGTCTGATACAATCATACAACATAACATCTGATGCAAAGACACACAACACAAGATCAGATACAATGACACACAACATAACATCTGATACAAATGACACACAACCTAACATCTGATACAATGACACACAACACAAGATCTGATACAATGACACACAACTTAACATCTGCTACAAAGACACAATAGAAGATCTGATACAATGACTCACAGTGTAACAGCTGATACATTGACACACAACCTAACATCTGATAAAATGACACACAACACAAGATCTGATACAATGATGCACAACGTAACATCTGATACAAAGACACACAACACAAGATCTGATACAATGACACACAACATAACATCAGATATAATGACGCACAATGTAACATCTGATACAAAGACACACAACACAAGATCTGATACAATGACACACAACGTAACATCTGATACAATGACACACAACCTAACATCTGATACAATGACACACAACCTAACATCTGATACAATGACACAACACAAGATCTGATACAATGACACAACATAACATCTGATACAATGACGCACAACACAAGATCTGATACAATGACACACAACGTAACATCTGATACAATGACACACAACATAACATCTGATACAATGACACACAACATAACATGTAGTAAGTAATTTATTTCCAACAACAACTTAAAACAATTGTACATCCCGTAATTCCAAAATACAACATTTTCAACATGTGGAAAAAAAATACTCATAAGTGTTGGTAGAAAGGGGGTGAACAAAAGTGTAGTACTTATGTATGGTTCACCCCCAACCAGTATACAGTGCAACACGCTTATAACGAACACGGATATAATGAATTGACGAATATAACGAAACAATTTCTTACGAATGAATTTTGTTCCTATCTTTTCCATTATAAGCGTTCACCCATATTACGAACACGGGTATAACGAATTCAGTTATTACGAACACCTTTTCCCAAACAAATTTCGCCGTATAACGAATTTCTGTCCAACCGAAAATCGCCCGGTTGTTCGTAAATACTTCTCGCCCGTGACCTGGAAACCATGCCGTGGCCGAGCAGATGTCCTAGTCAACAGCAAACAAACGTCAATGGAGGACTTCTTCAAAGCAGATTAACTGGTGACATTCTGTATGTGTTGTACAAGAAGTAGTAGTTACCGCGGGCGTGGCTCCATGGGACCATGATCCATCCTGCCACGGCACAGATCATGTTTTAGTGTGCTTGGACACGACATGCTCGCCTGTGTGTTTACATCATACTGTATTTTGTTACTTTTTAACAGAGGGTGGTCTGCGATCTTATACTATAACTACACTTAATAGTAACGTTTGTAACTGTTTTATGTGTCATATCTTTGCGTTTGATAGACACCAGGTGAATAGTTTAAAAACTCACATACAACACTGCCACCTAGCGGGTAATCGGGTAAGTTCATCTTGTAAATGTAAATGTGTACACGCATATAACGAATTAATGGATATAACGAACTCGTTAGCTACCCACAAAGTAGTTCGTTATATGCGTGTTGCGCTGTAGTGACTTATTGTACTAATACAACATATTAAACAATATTTCAATTTCACAAATAATGCAGTATACAGTGCCTGGACTATGTCTTGATACATCTGATACAATGACACACAACCTAACATCTGATACAGTGACACAGAATGTAATGTATGCGCCCCTGTCACATACACCTTTCTGTGCAAAGCAACGATACAAGACCAATGTTGATTGAACCAGGCCAACTTAATGACATTTATTCACTAACACATATTAAACAACACCATATATACATAAAACCACACCATATATACATACATCAATACACAGCAAGCATGCCGGCCCCAACAGCATTGTTAAGCAATACCTACAATTGCTAAGTATATAACTTCCGAGACATCTACTTACTAACATGACTAACTACATGACTGCACTATACTTCCCACTACCACCGTAACGGTGGGGGTCACTCCGCCCCGCCCTTATAATGAAAGCGCCAATTAAAAAGCTTCTGAACCAACAAGTAAAGTGATATAGGGAGGAGGGTGGGCAAAACAACGATACCAAATATAACTAAATCGACATAAAAACAGCACACAGAATCTTGGTGATTGGCGAGCCAATAGTATACACCGAATCAAACCAAACCAGAGAGTGAGGCTGAATTTCCTTTGTGGCTGGCCTATATAGCCCATATCACTCCTTTACATATTCCTCCGCATTGGTCCCAGCTTGATCACTAGGGAAACTCCAGGCCTATCTACTAGGGGGCGCTACCATCTGCACCTTTACTATAAATATTGCATCGCTGCCTCACACAAAATCAATGTATGCGCCCCTGTCACATACACCTTTCTGTGCAAAGCAACGATACAAGACCAATGTTGATTGAACCAGGCCAACTTAATGACATTTATTCACTAACACATATTAAACAACACCATATATACATAAAACCACACCATATATACATACATCAATACACAGCAAGCATGCCGGCCCCAACAGCATTGTTAAGCAATACCTACAATTGCTAAGTATATAACTTCCGAGACATCTACTTACTAACATGACTAACTACATGACTGCACTATACTTCCCACTACCACCGTAACGGTGGGGGTCACTCCGCCACCAGGTTACCCAACATCCAATGTAACCGACCCCCACCTACCTCTATACCAAAACCTAGCTAACCTCCTAACTAATAACTCTGCCCCTGTCAGAGTTACCCTTATACCTAACTTCCTGCAAACCAAGATACGACCAAGAACTCCGCCCCTGACAGAGCCCCCAATCAATATCCTGTATCTGCACGAATCTGGATCCTGACCCAGCACCCCAAAATATCACCAAGGGCTCCGCCCCTGACAGAGCCCCCAATATCCATTCTGGAACACTTGAATCAGAATCCCGCTCACCTAGCCTTCATTACCCCTTCCCTTACTTAACTACCTTGCTGCATGCGACCTGCTTTTAGTCACACGTACGGAATACCAATATATATCGCCATATAACACTGAGTGCTCCGCCCCTGACAGAACCCCCAATGTATAACCCGAACCTTGACCATAGACTAGACTTTGCCCAAAACCTTTACTAACCTAACCACATTGCTACCTGTGTTATGCTATACATACACATACCTAACTTAAGACAAAGCTTGGCAGAACCCTCCATAGACTTGGAACTGCGTTATCCCTTCTTCATGTTATACGGATATATTTCCTGAATGCATCTGATGCCCATCTACCGGCTGCCCTAATTTGCGCATCAGACTCCCCCCGCAGCGCTGCTGATGTCGCAGCCCCGATTCTAAAACTGTGACCCTTAAAAACTGTGCTACTGAGGCCACAGAATACCAGCAGACGTCTGAACAATCCATCAAACTCTCTTCGCAACATAGACCTCCCATCTGTATGTGCGAAGAACGTACCCTGCGCTACCCCTCTGACTTGTTGAAACTCCCTGACTATCTTAGCTGTGTGAATGGAAGTGCCAAAAAAACACTCGCCATCAATCTGCACATGCTGGGGACCTTGTCTGCCACTATTTTTAAAATGCCTGAAAGAAACGGTTATTATTTCACCACTGACTGTAACGTCCTGGACCTGTATACAACCTTGCACTACCTTGCTAGAACGAGGGACCATCTCCCCTACCCTCAAGTATGCTCTGAAAGCTAGAACCATCATGGCTCGCATCATCAGACCTTGATAATGCGAAGTAATTACTGAAGGCACCGCGTTAACTAGCTGGATGAGTATTGGCAAAGTTACAGGCAATCTCACATCTGGCACTGTTCGTAAGTTCTGAGCCCCTGTCAAAAGTTTAGATATAATGAAATTCTTTCCAGGGTCCTGGAAACCATTGATCTTATGAAAATATGAAATGGCCGATACAGTGGACACGATAGATGCTGGGGCGAAACCGGTGTTATGCAAATGCGCTATGAAGACCATCATACTTGGGACCGAAATTGGCAAAATGGGAACTATGTTTACTGACTGCAAAAACCCTACCAGCTTTGTCCAAGCCCTCCCATATTGTACCCTGGATGAAGGAGCTAATGATGCTTGCAATAATACCTCTACAGTGTCCCGAAGGCCGCCGGGGAGATGTGGAATGGCAGCGTGGTCGGCTCGTGATTGGCCCCTGGTGCCAGCTTGTGAAATTCGTCGATCTGAGAACGGGACAATTTGTCAGCAAGTGTATTGTCCCGACCTGGCACATGTCGGGCTGTAAAATTAATATTCAAACGCAAGCATGTTAAAATCAACTTACGAAGTAACACCATTACTGATGGTTCTTTGGATGATTGTTTGTTGAGCACCGAGACCAAAGATTCATTGTCCGTAAAAAAACAGACACTACTGTTTGCCCAGGCCTCCCCCCACATCTCCACAGCAGCCATAATGGGGTATAACTCCAATACTGTAATGTTGTGAGCTTGCCAAGAGATGGGCCATTCACCATAAAACCATTCAGGCCCACATACTGCCCCATACCCTACGCCCCCCGATGCATCCGTGAACAACTGCAGATAATCTCCTGTGAGAAACTCATCGTTTCTAAAGAAAGACCTGCCATTAAAATTATCAAGAAATTCCAGCCAAACCAACATATCCAACTTGACCTGCCTTGTTAGCCTAACGTGGTGATTAGGCTTGCTTAATCCAAGAGTTATATCGATCATTCTTCTTAAAAAGGCCCTTGCAAAACGCAATATACAGCACATGAAACTGAGTAACCCTATCAGAGACTCTAACTCCCTGAGTGTGACCTTGTGCTTACCAAGAAATGACTGTAACAATGACCTGCCCTTTTCCAACTTGTCTTCTGGCAAGCGGGCCTCCATTGACACTGTATCGAGAGTAATACCTAGGAATTGTATTTCCGTACACGAGCCAACTGTCTTATCTGGTGCTAATGGAACCCCTAGCTCTCTACACATTTGCATGAACGCTTTCAAATCCCTTTGACATTTCCCCGTGGACTCCGCTAACACCAGAAAGTCATCCAGCACATGAATTACTTTTGTTAAACCCAGCTTCTCCTCAGCCACCCACTCTAATGCTGTGCTGAAAGCTTCAAAGATAGCACACGAACTAGCACAACCCATTGGCAGGACCGCGTCCATGTAAAATTTATCCTTCCAACAGAAACCTAGCAGTGGACGGTCTTTCGAAGCCACCGGAATTATTCTGAATGCAGATTCGATATCTACTTTAGCCATAAACACGATATTGGTGGCCTGCTTGATAAAGGAAATAGCGTCCTGTATTGTTGCGTATTGAACTGTGCTAAATTCACTGGGTATGTAGTCATTAACAGAAGAGCCTTCTGGGTAAGATAAGTTATGAATCATACGAAATTCCCCTGGTAACTTTTTAGGCACTACACCAAGGGGGGACACTCTAAACGTGGGGTCATCGGGGAGTATGTCAAAGGGACCTAAAACTCTCTGTAACGATAATTCTTTCTGCAACTTCATATCTATTACCTGTGGTAATTCAAAAGCAGATCGCATGTTAGCAACTTTCTTATCCTTCTGTATTGGTATCCCTAAACACCCAATATCAAAGCCTTTTTCAAAACCGTTCACCAGATATTCAATCTGAGCTATATCATATCCCTGTAACCACTTGCTGAGTATGGCTGGGGATACGGGCGAGGGCATGACCAGTTCACCTTTACTACTTGAACCCTCCCCGCTGAGCTGGGATTCCTCTATGCTTTGGACATCTAACCCCGGGATGCCCTGCCCCGCACCACCTGCATGCATGTCTGTACCTGCACGGATTGTAGGGACATGGGGTACCTGCGTTGTATGTATTGCAATGTCCGAGTCGGATAGCTGCCCCCTTGCCAAGAAAGGGAGGCCGCCCTTGCCCCTTTGGCATTGGCTGAGCCGCCTGCAGCCACAACTCAGAATGCATCTCATCCCACTGCCAACCCTCTACTGTTTTGAAAGTGCGAAAGGACTCGTCATACCCTCGCCAGTTCCCCCCTCGTTCACACAGATTTCGGATGATGTGCCTATACTTAAGCAGCTTGGGGCCCTCCACTATATTGCCTGGCTTCATATTAAACAATATTTCAATTTCACAAATAATGCAGTATACAGTGCCTGGACTATGTCTTGATACATCTGATACAATGACACACAACCTAACATCTGATACAGTGACACAGAATGTAATACCTGATACAATGGCACACAACATAACATCTGATACAGTGACACACAACATAACATCTGAAAAAATGACACACAATGTAACATCTGATACAATGACACAGAATGTAATATCTGATACAATGACACATGTTATGTAACAAGAGTCTTAGTGAGACTTCAATGTGTGTGTTTAATTCTTTGCTAAATTGCTAGACATATACCTCCATCCGCCTGTGTGTTTAGTTCTCTGCTCGACGTCTACTCCATCCGTCTGTGTTTAGTTCTCTGCTAGACGTCTACCTCCAGCTGTCTGTGTGTTTAGTTCTCTGCTAGACATATACCTCCATCCGCCTGTGTGTTTAGTTCCCTGCTCGACGTCTACTCCATCCGTCTGTGTTTAGTTCTCTGCTAGACGTCTACCTCCAGCTGTCTGTGTGTTTAGTTCTCTGCTCGACGTCTACCTCCATCCGTCTGTGTTTAGTTCTCTGCTAGACGTCTACCTCCATCCGTCTGTGTGTTTAGTTCTCTGCTAGACGTCTACCTCCATCCGTCTGTGTGTTTAGTTCTCTGCTAGACGTCTACCTCCAGCTGTCTGTGTGTTTAGTTGTCTGCTAGACGTCTACCTCCATCCGCCTGTGTGTTTAGTTCCCTGCTCGACGTCTACTCCATCCGTCTGTGTTTAGTTCTCTGCTCGACGTCTACCTCCATCCGTCTGTGTGTTTAGTTCTCTGCTAGACGTCTACCTCCAGCTGTCTGTGTGTTTAGTTGTCTGCTAGACGTCTACCTCCATCCGTCTGTGTGTTTAGTTCTCTGCTAGACGTCTACCTCCAGCCGTTTGTGTGTTTAGTTCTCTGCTAGACGTCTACCTCCAGCCGACTGTGTGTTTAGTTCCCTGCTAGACGTCTACCTCCAGCTGTCTGTGTGTTTAGTTCTCTGCTAGACGTCTACCTCCATCCGTCTGTGTGTTTAGTTGTCTGCTAGACGTCTACCTCCATCCGTCTGTGTGTTTAGTTCTCTGCTAGACGTCTACCTCCAGCTGTCTGTGTGTTTAGTTGTCTGCTAGACGTCTACCTCCATCCGTCTGTGTGTTTAGTTCCCTGCTTGACGTCTACCTCCAGCCGTTTGTGTGTTTAGTTCTCTGCTGTGTTTAGTTCCCTGCTAGACGTCTACCTCCAGCTGTCTGTGTGTTTAGTTCTCTGCTAGACGTCTACCTCCATCCGTCTGTGTGTTTAGTTGTCTGCTAGACGTCTACCTCCATCCGTCTGTGTGTTTAGTTCTCTGCTAGACGTCTACCTCCAGCTGTCTGTGTGTTTAGTTGTCTGCTAGACGTCTACCTCCATCCGTCTGTGTGTTTAGTTCTCTGCTAGACGTCTACCTCCAGCCGTTTGTGTGTTTAGTTCTCTGCTAGACGTCTACCTCCAGCTGTCTGTGTGTTTAGTTGTCTGCTAGACGTCTACCTCCTTCCGTATGTGTGTTTAGTTCTGCTAGACGTCTACCTCCAGCCGTCTATTTGTTTAGTTCTCTGCTAGACGTCTACCTCCAGCCGTCTGTGTGGAGCCCCACCCATACTCCGGGGTCCGGAGTCTTGGAGAGATATGCATCAAGAGTCGGGGAGAGAGCGTCATCTGTGGAGCAACTCAACAGTGACATCTTACAAGTGTGTCTGCTGCTAGAGGGAATTAGCATATTTGCACAAGTACGTGTCATTTTTACATGAATAAACTTGTTTTATGCATAGCGACTAATTATTTATTATTTGTGTGTGTGAAATATATTTGTAATCTTATTGTGCTGATGTCTAGCTCAGTTTGATGTTTTAGGAAGAACTGATGTCTTCATTATTCACGCCAAGAGATTTTAATTTCTGTACAACGTTACCATCACCCCGTGGATCATAGTTGTTGCACTTAATAACCCAGTGTTGTGTTTCAGGTTCAAGGGTCAGAGTTCAAGTTTCACCTGACACATGCCTTGTATCCAGTGCTTGAGAAACTTGGCAGTAACAATGCCCTGGTTACCCAGGCTGCATACTTGACCCTAGTATCCATGGCAACGACCTGTGACTGTGGGTGCGTCACTTGGGGTAGTCCTTATAGACAATGTAATGACAGTATTGACTCAGTGGTTTTAATGTTGTTGAGACACGGTTATATATTGATAATTGGAACATGGCTCTTAGTTAGATTGATATGACTGTTAGTTTATTTGTTTAGATGAACTGTAAATATGCTTTAACATTGATAGATCCATAGTATGACGTCACAGTCCTAATTATGAACATTGGTTCAGCAGCCATGTTACTGAACTGATTGATGATGTTGAATTAATTGAGATGATGTGGAATTAACTGATGATGTTGACTGAACTGATAGTGTTGACCGAATGTCACAGGTCAGTCGAGAAATTGCTTGAGGTGAATGCTGACTACCTCGTCAATGACGTGTCATTGCGTCTGCGTCACTACAGCAGTGGCCTGTATCCCACGGCACCAACCGTACTCAGAGTGATCATTGAGTACAGCAGTCGCGACATAGTGCCACTTCTTGATGACACCATTCAAGAGGTGGGTGACACTGATAGTTGTTGACATTATTGTGACATGTCACTGATGTCAATGTGACGGGGCACTGTTGTCAATGGATGAGGCTGTTTGATGCACTTTTGAAGAAGAATTCATCTAGAAATGTTACTATGCAATTAGGATGGATGGCAATGTTTGTGTAGCAATTGGTGTCAGGAAATCCAGCTGTGTCATAGGACACAGGAGCCCCATTTGTTCATAGTGGACACAGGAACCCCATTGGTTCACAGTGGATAGGAGCACCATTGGTTCACAGTGGACACAGGAGCCCCATTTGTTCATAGTGGACACAGGAGCCCCATTTGTTCATAGTGGACACAGGAGCCCATTGGTTCACAGTGGACACAGGAGCCCCGTTGGTTCACAGTGGACACAGGAGCTCCATTCGTTCATAGTGGATACAGGAACCCCATTGGTTCAAAGTGAACACAGGAGCCCCGTTCGTTCATAGTAGACACAGGAGCTCCATTCATTCATAGTGGACACAGGAACCCCATTGGTTCACAGTGGACACAGGAGCCCCATTCGTTCATAGTGGACACAGGAGCCCCATTCGTTCACAGTGGACACAGGAGCCCCATTGGTTCATAGTGGACACAGGAGCCCCATTGGTTCATAGTGGATACAGGAACCCCATTGGTCCCCAGTAGACACAGGAGCCCCATTGGCTCCTAGTGGACATAGGAGCCACATTGGTTCATAGTGGACATAGGAGCCCCATTGATTCATAGTGGACACAGGAACACAATTGGTTCATAGTGGACACGGGAACACCATTGGTTCACAGTGGACACGGGAACACCATTGGTTCACAGTGGACACAGGAACACCATTGCTTCACAGTGGACACATTTATTGTGGTCATCATAACATGTGTATACATAATAGTGACATTCAACTGTGTAGAGGTCGTTTTTTCAAGTGTGAAGTGGTAATTGTTTCAAATGTGAAGTGGTTATTGTTTCAAGTGTGAAGTGGTCATTGTTTCAACTGTATAATGATCACTGTTTCAACTGTGTAGTGGTCGTTATTTCAAGTGTGAAGTGGCCATTGTTTAAAGTGTGAAGTGGTTATTGTTTCAACTGTGTAGTGATCACTGTTTCAACTGTGTAGTGGTCGTTATTTCAAGTGTGAAGTGGCCATTGTTTCAACTGAGTAGTGGTTATTGTTTCAACTGTGTAGTGATCACTGTTTCAACTGTGTAGTGGTCGTTATTTCAAGTGTGAAGTGGCCATTGTTTCAAGTGTGAAGTGGTTATTGTTTCAACTGTGTAGTGGTCATTGTTTTAACTGTAGTGGTCATTGTTTCAACTGTGTAATGGTCACTGTTTCAACTGTGTAGTGGTCACTGTTTCAAATGTGTAGTGGTCACTGTTTCAACTGTGTAGTGGTCGGTGTTTCAAGTATGAACTGGTCATTGTTTTAGTTGCTGTGTACACTGGACGAATGTTATGAAGACTGGGCAGTAAACTTCATCTGTGTGCTGAATACTCTCGCTGGGACCATTTCAAAGTGGTTCCTTCACAGTGAAGTAAGCATATTGTGTTCTCATGGACCATCTCAAAGTGGTTGTCATTCAGTGAAGTAAGCATATTGTCTTCTCATGGACCATCTCAAAGTGGTTGCCATTCAGTGAAGTAAGCATAGCGGTCTCACAGGAACCATCTCAAAATGGTTCCCACAAGTGAAATAAGCATATTGTCTTCTCATGGACCATCTCAAAGTGGTTGCCATTCAATGAAGTAAGCATAGTGGTCTCACAGGGACCATCTCAAAGTGGTTCCCACAAGTGAAGTAAGCGTAGTGGTCTCACAGGGACCATCTCAAAGTGGTTCCCACAAGTGAAGTAAGCATATTGTCTTCTCATGGACCATCTCAAAGTGGTTGCCATTCAGTGAAGTAAGCATAGTGGTCTCACAGGAACCATCTCAAAGTGGTTCCCACAAGTGAAGTAAGCGTATTGTCTTCTCATGGGCCATCTCAAAGTGGTTGCCATTCAGTGAAGTAAGCATAGTCGTCTCACAGGGACCATCTCAAAGTGGTTCCCACAAGTGAAGTAAGCATAGTCGTCTCACAGGGACCATCTCAAAGTGGTTCCCACAAGTGAAGTAACCGTATTGTCTTCTCATGGACCATCTCAAAGTGGTTGCCATTCAGTGAAGTAAGCATAGTGTCTCACAGGGACCATCTCAAAGTGGTCCCCACAAGTGAAATAAGCATAGTGGTCTCACAGGGACCATCTCAAAGTGGTTCCAACAAGTGAAGTAAGCATATTGTGTTCTCATGGACCATCTCAAAGTGGTTGCCATTCAGTGAAGTAAGCACAGTGGTCTCACAGGAACCATCTCAAAATGGTTCCAACAAGTGAAGTAAGCATATTGTCTTCTCATGGACCATCTCAAAGTGGTTGCCATTCAGTGAAGTAAGCATAGTGGTCTCACAGGAACCATCTCAAAGTGGTGCCAACAAGTGAAGTAAGCGTATTGTCTTCTCATGGACCATCTCAAAGTGGTTGCCACAAGTGAAGTAAGTATAGTGGTCTCACAGAGACCATCTCAAAGTGGTTCCTACAAGTGAAGTAAGCATAGTGGTCTCACAGAGACCATCTCAAAGTGGTTCCTACAAGTGAAGTAAGCATAGTGGTCTCACAGGAAGCATCTCAAAGTGGTTCCTATAAGTGAAGTAGGCATAGTGGTCTCACAGGGACCATCTAAAAGTGGTTCCTACAAGTGAAGTAAGTATAATGGTCTCACAGGAACCAACTCAAAGTGGTTCCTACAAGTGAAGTAAAGATAGTGGTATCACAGGGACCATCTCGAAGTGGTTCCCACAAGTGAAGTAAGCATAGTGGTCTCACAGGGACCATCTCAAAGTGGTTCCCACAAGTGAAGTAAGCGTATTGTCTTCTCATGGACCATCTCAAAGTGGTTGCCATTCAGTGAAGTAAGCATAGTGGTCTCACAGGGACCATCTCAAAGTGGTTCCCACAAGTGAAGTAAGTATAATGGTCTCACACGGACCATCTCAAAGTGGTTCTCACAAGTGAAGTAAGCATAGTGGTCTCACAGGGACCATCTCAAAGTGGTTCCCACAAGTGAAGTAAGCATAGTGGTCTCACAGGGACCATCTCAAAGTGGTTTCCACAAGTGAAGTAAGCATAGTGGTCTCACAGGAACCATTTCAAAGTGGTTCCCACAAGTGAAGTAAGCATAGTGGACTCACAGAAACCATCTGAAAATGGATCCCACAAGTGAAATAAAGATAGTGGTCTCACAGGGACCATCTCAAAGTGGTTCCCACAAGTGAAGTAAGTATAGTGGTCTCACATGGACCATCTCAAAGTGGTTCCCACATGTGAAATAAAGATAGTGGTATCACAGGGACCATCTCGAAGTGGTTCCCACAAGTGAAGTAAAGATAGTGGTATCACAGGGACCATCTCAAAGTGGTTCCCACAAGTGAAGTAAGCGTATTGTCTTCTCATGGACCATCACAAAGTGGTTGCCATTCAGTGAAGTAAGCATAGTTGTCTCACAGGGATCATCTCAAAGTGGTTCCCACAAGAGAAGTAAGTATACTGGTCTCACGGACCATCTCAAAGTGGTTCTCACAAGTGAAGTAAGCATAGTGGTCTCACAAGGACCATCTCAAAGTGGTTCCCACAAGTGAAGTAAGCATAGTGATCTCACAGGAACCATTTCAAAGTGATTCCCACAAGTGAAGTAAGCATAGTGGACTCACAGGGACCATCTCAAAGTGGTTCCCACATGTGAAGTAAAGATAGTGGTATCACAGGGACCATCTCGAAGTGGTTCCCACAAGTGATGTAAAGATAGTGGTATCACAGGGACCATCTCAAAGTGGTTCCTACAAGTGAAGTAAGGATAGTGGACTCACAGGAACCATCTCAAAGTGGTGCCAACAAGTGAAGTAAGCGTATTGTCTTCTCATGGACCATCTCAAAGTGGTTGCCACAAGTGAAGTAAATATAGTGGTCTCACAGAGACCATCTCAAAGTGGTTCCTACAAGTGAAGTAAGCATAGTGGTCTCACAGAGACCATCTCAAAGTGGTTCCTACAAGTGAAGTAAGCATAGTGGTCTCACAGGAACCATCTCAAAGTGGTTCGTACAAGTGAAGTAAAGATAGTGGTATCACAGGGACCATCTCGAAGTGGTTCCCACAAGTGAAGTAAGCAAAGTGGTCTCATAGGGACCATCTCAAAGTGGTTCCCACAAGTGAAGTAAGCGTATTGTCTTCTCATGGACCATCTCAAAGTGGTTGCCATTCAGTGAAGTAAGCATAGTGGTCTCACAGGGACAATCTCAAAGTGGTTCCCACAAGTGAAGTAAGTATAGTGGTCTCACAGGGACCATCTCAAAGTGGTTCTCACAAGTGAAGTAAGCATAGTGGTCTCACAGGGACCATCTCAAAGTGGTTCCCACAAGTGAAGTAAGCATAGTGGTCTCACAGGAACCATTTCAAAGTGGTTCCCACATGTGAAGTAAAGATAGTGGTATCACAGGGACCATCTCGAAGTGGTTCCCACAAGTGAAGTAAAGATAGTGGTATCACAGGGACCATCTCAAAGTGGTTCCTACAAGTCAAGTAAGCATAGTGGTCTCACAGGGACCATCTCAAAGTGGTTCCCACAAGTGAAGTAAGCGTATTGTCTTCTCATGGACCATCACAAAGTGGTTGCCATTCAGTGAAGTAAGCATAGTTGTCTCACAGGGATCATCTCAAAGTGGTTCTCACAAGAGAAGTAAGTATACTGGTCTCACGGACCATCTCAAAGTGGTTCTCACAAGTGAAGTAAGCATAGTGGTCTCACAAGGACCATCTCAAAGTGGTTCCCACAAGTGAAGTAAGCATAGTGATCTCACAGGAACCATTTCAAAGTGATTCCCACAAGTGAAGTAAGCATAGTGGACTCACAGGGACCATCTCAAAGTGGTTCCCACATGTGAAGTAAAGATAGTGGTATCACAGGGACCATCTCGAAGTGGTTCCCACAAGTGATGTAAAGATAGTGGTATCACAGGGACCATCTCAAAGTGGTTCCTACAAGTGAAGTAAGGATAGTGGACTCACAGGAACCATCTCAAAGTGGTGCCAACAAGTGAAGTAAGCGTATTGTCTTCTCATGGACCATCTCAAAGTGGTTGCCACAAGTGAAGTAAGTATAGTGGTCTCACAGAGACCATCTCAAAGTGGTTCCTACAAGTGAAGTAAGCATAGTGGCCTCACAGAGACCATCTCAAAGTGGTTCCTACAAGTGAAGTAAGCATAGTGGTCTCACAGGAACCATCTCAAAGTGGTTCGTACAAGTGAAGTAAAGATAGTGGTATCACAGGGACCATCTCGAAGTGGTTCCCACAAGTGAAGTAAGCAAAGTGGTCTCATAGGGACCATCTCAAAGTGGTTCCCACAAGTGAAGTAAGCGTATTGTCTTCTCATGGACCATCTCAAAGTGGTTGCCATTCAGTGAAGTAAGCATAGTGGTCTCACAGGGACAATCTCAAAGTGGTTCCCACAAGTGAAGTAAGTATAGTGGTCTCACAGGGACCATCTCAAAGTGGTTCTCACAAGTGAAGTAAGCATAGTGGTCTCACAGGGACCATCTCAAAGTGGTTCCCACAAGTGAAGTAAGCATAGTGGTCTCACAGGAACCATTTCAAAGTGGTTCCCACAAGTGAAGTAAGCATAGTGGACTCACAGAAACCATTTGAAAGTGGATCCCACAAGTGAACTAAAGATAGTGGTCTCACAGGGACCATCTCAAAGTGGTTCCCACAAGTGAAGTAAGTATAGTGGTCTCACATGGACCATCTCAAAGTGGTTCCCACAAGTGAAGTAAAGGTAATGGTATCACAGGGACCATCTAGAAGTGGTTCCCACAAGTGAAGTAAGCATAGTGGTCTCACAGGGACAATCTCAAAGTGGTTCCCACATGTGAAGTAAAGATAGTGGTATCACAGGGACCATCTCAAAATGGTTCCTACAAGTGAAGTAAGTATAGTGGACTCACAGGGACCATCTCAAAGTGGTTACCACAAGTGAAGTAAAGATAGTAGTATCACAGGGACCATCTCAAAGTGGTTGCCACAAGTGAAGTAAGCATAGTGGTTTCACAGGGACCAACTCAAAGTGGTTCCTACAAGTGAAGTAAGCATAGTGGTCTCACAGGAACCATCTCAAAGTGGTTCCTATAAGTGAAATAAGCATAGTGGTCTCACAGGGACCATCTCGAATTGGTTCCCACAAGTGAAGTAAGCATAGTGGTCTCACAGGGACCATCATAAAGTGGGTCCCATAAGTGAAGTAAGCGTATTGTCTTCTCATGGACCATCTCAAAGTGGTTGCCATTCAGTGAAGTAAGCATAGTGGTCTCACAGGGACCATCTCAAAGTGGTTCCCACAAGAGAAGTAAGTATAGTGGTCTCATGGACCATCTCAAAGTGGTTCTCACAAGTGAAGTAAGCATAGTGGTCTCACAAGGACCATCTCAAAGTGGTTCCCACAAGTGAAGTAAGCATAGTGGTCTCACAGGAACCATTTCAAAGTGGTTCCCACAAGTGAAGTAAGCATAGTGGACTCACAGAAACCATCTGAAAGTGGTTCCCACAAGTGAACTAAAGATAGTGGTCTCACAGGGACCATCTCAAAGTGGTTCCCACAAGTGAAGTAAAGGTAGTGGTATCACAGGGACCATCTCGAAGTGGTTCCCACAAGTGAAGTAAGCATAGTGGTCTCACAGGGACCATCTCAAAGTGGTTCCCACATGTGAAGTAAAGATAGTGGTATCACAGGGACCATCTCGAAGTGGTTCCCACAAGTGAAGTAAGCATAGTGGACTCACAGGGACCATCTCAAAGTGGTTACCACAAGTGAAGTAAAGATAGTGGTATCACAGGGACCATCTCAAAGTTGTTCCCACAAGTGAAGTAAATATAGTGGTATCACAGGGACCATCTCGAAGTGGTTCCCACAAGTGAAGTAAGCATAGTGGTCTCACTGGGACCATCTCAAAGTGGTTCCCACAAGTGAAGTAAAGATAGTGGTATCACAGGGACCATCTCAAAGTGGTTCCTACAAGTGAAGTAAGCATAGTGGTCTCACAGGGACCATCTCAAAATGGTTCCCACAAGTGAAGTAAAGATGGTGGTATCACAGGGACCATCTCGAAGTGGTTCCCACAAGTGATGTAAGCATAGTGGTCTCACGGACCATCTGAAAGTGGTTCCCACAAGTGAAGTAAGCATAGTGGACTCACAGGGACCATATGAAAGTGGTTCCCACAAGTGAACTAAAGATAGTGGTCTGACAGGGACCATCTCAAAGTGGTTCCCACAAGTGAAGTAAGTATAGTGGTCTGACACGGACCATCTCAAAGTGGTTCTCACAAGTGAAGTAAGCATAGTGGTCTCACAGGGACCATCTCAAAGTGGTTGCCACAAGTGAAGTAAGCATAGTGGTCTCAAAGGGACCATCTCAAAGTGGCTGCCACAAGTGAAGTAAGCATAGTGGTCTCACAGGGACCATCTCAAAGAGGTTCCCACAAGTGAAGTAAGCATAGTGGTCTCACAGGGACCATCTTAAAGTGGTTCTCACAAGTGAAGTAAGCATAGTGGTCTCACAGGGACCATCTTAAAGTGGTTCCCATAATTGATGTAAGCATAGTGTTCTTACAGGGACCATCTCAAAGTGGTTGCCACAAGTGAAGTAAGTATATGTAAGCCATTGTTAAATTATGTGTATAGATAATTTTCATTCAGAAAATATTGTCGCTGAATGCCTTCCACAGAATTATGGGGGTTATTTACGATTGTGAGCATTTACCCAATGATATACATCATACAGAAGGGGACGGAAGGAGGGACCAACCATGTGTACTAATTATAGAGATTATATAGATGGGTATTGACCTTCGGGATGCACGGTACCGTGTCAAGTGGAAGAGGGAAATTGGAAGAAAGACGAACCCAGCAGAGTGTGGAAACACTGCCTCTAAACGACGGTGATGATAGAGAGTTGTCATTACATGTCCTTTGCATGTGCTGTGTCATAGCGCTCTTACAAGCCTACATTTCAATATGCACAATAAATAGGAACATGTGAAAGTACTATGAGAGGGGAGTCTGAGAATTAGTATATTCTGTATGATTAGGTAAATGTTGACAGTTGTGAACATCCATTATGATGCTACAAGAAGTTGATTGAAGTTGATCATAAAGGTTGTGTGCAACAGAGTGAAGAGAAAGACGACTCTACACAGACTCAACCTAGACAAGAGAGAGACATGGCAGAGTCTGTGCAAGACTCTACACAGACTCAACCTAGACAAGAGAGACATACGGCAGAGTCTGTGCGAGACTTCATCAAACACTACCATGCCCAGAGACTGGTAGCAGACGGTAGTGTCGAGGATGAAGGAACAGACATCATACAGGATGCTTCAGTGCATGCTGGGACAGCTGATTGTGAAGTTAACACCGAAGTTGATTCTGAGAAAAAAGTACCACCAAAACACATCCAGATCGTCATGCAGGTTTGTTTACTTACTGCTTTGGTGGGAAACGTAATGATAATCATACATATAGGTTTATTTACAGTATTGGTAGAAACATCCAGATCAGCTTTCATTTGTAAAGAACATTGCACATTTATCCTGCCTTTATTGTGATGACTGACCGGCTGAGTGCCTGGATACTTGTGATGACTGACTGAGTGCCTGGATACTTGTGATGACTGACTGAGTGCCTGGATACTTGTGACGACTGACTGAGTGCCTGGATACTTGTGACTACTGACTGAGTGCCTGGATACTTGTGACTATTGACTAACTGAGTGCCTGGATACTTGTGATGACTGACTGAGTGCCTGGATACTTGTGACGACTGACTGAGTGCCTAGATACTTGTGATGACTGACTGAGTGACTGGATACTTGTGACGATTGACTGACTGAGTGCCTGGATACTTGTGATGAATGACTGAGTGCCTGGATACTTGTGACGACTGACTGAGTGCCTGGATACTTGTGACGACTGACTGAGTGCCTGGATACTTGTGACGACTGACTGACTGAGTGCCTGGATACTTGTGACGACTGACTGAGTGCCTGGATACTTGTGACGACTGATTGGCTGAGTGCCTGTATACTTGTGACGACTGACTGAGTGCCTGGATACTTGTGACGACTGACTGACTGAATGCCTGGATACTTGTGACAACTGACTGACTGAGTGCCTGTATACTTGTGACGACTGACTGAGTGCCTGGATACTTGTGATGACTGAGTGACTGAGTGCCTGGATACTTGTGATGACTGAGTGACTGAGTGCCTGTATACTTGTGACGACTGACTGAGTGCCTGGATACTTGTGACGACTGACTGAGTGCCTGGATACTTGTGACGACTGACTGACTGAGTGCCTGGATACTTGTGACGACTGACTGACTGAGTGCCTGGATACTTGTGACGACTGACTGACTGAGTGCCTGTATACTTGTGACGACTGACTGAGTGCCTGGATACTTGTGATGACTGAGTGACTGAGTGCCTGGATACTTGTGATGACTGAGTGACTGAGTGCCTGTATACTTGTGACGACTGACTGAGTGCCTGTATACTTGTGACGACTGACTGAGTGCATGGATACTTGTGACGACTGACTGACTGAGTGCCTGGATACTTGTGACGACTGACTGACTGAGTGCCTGGATACTTGTGATGACTGACTGAGTGCCTGGATACTTGTGATGACTGAGTGACTGAGTGCCTGGATACTTGTGATGACTGAGTGACTAAGTGCCTGAATACTTGTGATGACTGAGTGACTAAGTGCCTGAATACTTGCAGGTGCTGGATCGATGTCAACATCTCATGTCTTCATCTAACCCCAGAATGAGGCTACTTGTGTTAGACACTGTTGGAAAGTGTTGTCAAGTGTTGAGGTCAAGTCAAGGTCAGCGTCCACCAATGTCTTTGTCTTGCAAATAGCAAGTCGCAAGGTTTTCATGTTTGCTATGTATTTATTAATTGCTTTAACAGGATTTCATATTTAAAGTTACTCGGTGATCAATTGTTAATGCAGCACAACATTATATCATAATATTTGTGACACATACAACTTGTCTTATTCGTCTTATTCTCAAAGTTAAAAAATTATTATTAGGTGCACTTTTGCATGGCAGACATAATGTTTTGCTTGTGCCATTCCACAAAATGTACCATGTCAGTTCTTTTTAGAAGGAAAATTAATTGATTTATAAATAAATAACATAAATAAATATAAAAATAGTTTAAATGTATGTATGATAAACAAGTTGTTAAAAACAATTGTTAAAAAGTCAATAGAAATAAATATGTAAATAAATAATTGAAAAGGTAATTTCCAAGGATTCATATGATGCATTCTCCTGTAATGATCCTGCCCCTACTCTTGCCACTGTTCACGGTTGAGTGTGGGCAGAACGTTGACATTGGTGGGGCAATGTACTATACGCCCGACTCGTCGCAGGTCCGCGCTCAACGCCATTCGCAGAGTCATCTGTGGATGACCCCTGAATGTTGTAACACTTATTCCATGACATAGTTGTCGATCACTCGCTGGGCGGGTGCATCGGGTGGCATACGGAGACTGTGCCCGAATAGACTCCATCTTGCAATTATGACGCTTTCACTGATGGGACGGCATCGGTAACGGTGGTGCAGTGCCTCGTGAAAAATGCGATGAGGCCAATGGATGCTGATGAACTGGAGTAGATTACGATGGTGGTATGCATCCACACGATCTACCTCTGATTTCGTAGCTAGATCGAACAGCTTGTGGAAGGCGACGTATGCCAGCTGCTTTCAGTATGCGACGTCTTTGGCTTCACCGAGGAGCAACCCATGCTTGCGTGTCATACGCCACTCTTCCTATACGCGGTCAACTGATACTTGTTTGTTCTGTTTTCGACACACTGATCATTACAGACCACTCTGCCAAGCAAGCTGGTGCAGTGCACTCGATCTCGTCAAGGAACGAACGAGAAAAGATGATGAAGCCCATGTCGTCTGTGTACTTGACATCCAGCAGTATGGTGGCATCGACTTGTGGACATATCGGGAGGCGTGATCGAAGGTCACGGAGTACCGCTTCAAAGTATACAGTGAATAACACACAGCTGAGGTTGTCTTGCGGCGTACCGATGGATGTCGCGAATCAATAATAATCGCCTGTTGAAAGACGCGGCTCAAGTGTGGTGTGGTGAGTAGGAAGTGAATCATCTGCAGTTCCGACTCGTCGAGGAAAGTTTGTAGCATGTTGAGCAGCTTGTCGCGACATATGGTATCGAAGGCGCAACTCAGGTCGATGCCGAGGAATTCGATCGGCACGCGATGACACTGCAGTGTTCACACACCCAACAATACCCAAAGAGTAGGTCGGCCGTGGTGCATCCGCGTCAGAATCCCGATTGCAGCGGCGACAGGTAGTTGTCAACTTTCAGTGCAATACTGAACAGATGAGACACAGTGTCTTTTGGAGGAGTAGTACAACTATCAGACACATAGTAGTGCAGTAGTAGCGGATAGTACAACTATCAGACACATAGTAGCGCAGTAGTAGCGGATAGTACAACTATCAGACACATAGTAGCGCAGTAGTAGCGGATAGTACAACTATCAGACACATAGTAACGCAGTAGTAGTAGACAGTACAACTATCAGACACATAGTAGCGCAGTAGTAGCGGACAGTACAACTATCAGACACATAGTAGCGCAGTAGTAGCGGATAGTACAACTATCAGACACATAGTAGCGCAGTAATAGTAGACAGTAAAACTATCAGACACATAGTAGCGCAGTAGTAGTAGACAGTAAAACTATCAGACACATAGTAGTGTAGTAGTAGTACACAGTAAAACTATCAGACACATAGTAGTGCAGTAGTAGCGGATAATACAACTATCAGACACATAGTAGCGCAGTAATAGTAGACAGTAAAACTATCAGACACATAGTAGCGCAGTAGTAGCGGATAGTACAACTATCAGACACATAGTAGCGCAGTAGTAGTAGACAGTAAAACTATCAGACACATAGTAGTGTAGTAGTAGTACACAGTAAAACTATCAGACACATAGTAGTGCAGTAGTAGCGGATAATACAACTATCAGACACATAGTAGCGCAGTAATAGTAGACAGTAAAACTATCAGACACATAGTAGCGTAGTAGTAGCGGATAGTACAACTATCAGACACATAGTAGCGCAGTAGTAGTAGACAGTAAAACTATCAGACACATAGTAGTGTAGTAGTAGTACACAGTAAAACTATCAGACACATAGTAGTGCAGTAGTAGCGGATAATACAACTATCAGACACATAGTAGCGCAGTAGTAGTAGACAGTAAAACTATCAGACACATAGTAGCGCAGTAGTAGTAGACAGTAAAACTATCAGACACATAGTAGCGCAGTAGTAGTAGACAGTAAAACTATCAGACACATAGTAGCGCAGTAGTAGTAGACAGAAAAACTATCAGACACATAGTAGCGCAGTAGTAGTAGACAGTAAAACTATCAGACACATAGTAGCGCAGTAGTAGTAGACAGTAAAACTATCAGACACATAGTAGTGCAGTAGTAGTAGACTGTAAAACTATCAGACACATAGTAGCGCAGTAGGAGTAGACAGTAAAACTATCAGACACATAGTAGCACAGTACTAGTAGACAGTAAAACTATCAGACACATAGTAGCGCAGTAGTAGTAGACAGTAAAACTATCAGACATATAGTAGCGTAGTAGTAGTAGAAGACAGTAAAATTATCAGACACATAGTAGCGCAGTAGTAGTAGACAGTAAAACTATCAGACACATAGTAGCGCAGTAGTAGTAGACAGTAAAACTATCAGACACATAGTAGCGCAGTAGTAGTAGACAGTAAAACTATCAGACACATAGTAGCGCAGTAGTAGTAGACAGTAAAACTATCAGACACATAGTAGTGCAGTAGTAGTAGACAGTAAAACTATCAGACACATAGTAGCGCAGTAGTAATAGACAGTAAAACTATCAGACACATAGTAGCACAGTAGTAGTAGACAGTAAAACTATCAGACACATAGTAGCGCAATAGTAGTAGACAGTAAAACTATCAGACACATAGTAGCGCAGTAGTAGTAGACAGTAAAACTATCAGACACATAGTAGCGCAGTAGTAGTAGACAGTAAAACTATCAGACACATAGTAGCGTAGTAGTAGTAGAAGACAGTAAAACTATCAGACACATAGTAGCGCAGTAGTAGTAGACAGTAAAACTATCAGACACATAGTAGTGTAGTAGTAGTAGTAGACAGTAAAACTATCAGACACATAGTAGCTCAGTAGTAGTAGACAGTAAAACTATCAGACACATAGTAGCGCAGTAGTAGTAGACAGTAAAACTATCAGACACATAGTAGCGTAGTAGTAGTAGAAGACAGTAAAACTATCAGACACATAGTAGCGCAGTAGTAGTAGACAGTAAAACTATCAGACACATAGTAGTGTAGTAGTAGTAGTAGACAGTAAAACTATCAGACACATAGTAGCTCAGTAGTAGTAGACAGTAAAACTATCAGACACATAGTAGCGCAGTAGTAGTAGACAGTAAAACTATCAGACACATAGTAGTGTAGTAGTAGTAGAAGACAGTAAAACTATCAGACACATAGTAGCGCAGTAGTAGTAGTAGACAGTAAAACTATCAGACACATCGTAGCGCAGTAGTAGTAGACAGTCAAACTATCAGACACATAGTAGCGCAGTAGTAGTAGACAGTAAAACTATCAGACACATAGTAGCGCAGTAGTAGTAGACAGTAAAACTATCAGACACATAGTAGCGCAGTAGTAGTAGACAGTAAAACTATCAGACACATAGTAGCGCAGTAGTAGTAGACAGTAAAACTATCAGACACATAGTAGCACAGTAGTAGTAGACAGTAAAACTATCAGACACATAGTAACGCAGTAGTAGTAGACAGTAAAACTATCAGACACATAGTAACGCAGTAGTAGTAGACAGTAAAACTATCAGATACATAGTAGCGCAGTAGTAGTAGACAGTAAAACTATCAGACACATAGTAGCTCAGTAGTAGTAGACAGTAAAACTATCAGACACATAGTAGCGCAATAGTAGTAGACAGTAAAACTATCAGACACATAGTAGCTCAGTAGTAGTAGACAGTAAAACTATCAGACACATAGTAGCGCAGTAGTAGTAGACAGTAAAACTATCAGACACATAGTAGCGTAGTAGTAGTAGAAGACAGTAAAACTATCAGACACATAGTAGCGCAGTAGTAGTAGACAGTAAAACTATCAGACACATAGTAGTGTAGTAGTAGTAGTAGACAGTAAAACTATCAGACACATAGTAGCTCAGTAGTAGTAGACAGTAAAACTATCAGACACATAGTAGCGCAGTAGTAGTAGACAGTAAAACTATCAGACACATAGTAGCGTAGTAGTAGTAGAAGACAGTAAAACTATCAGACACATAGTAGCGCAGTAGTAGTAGACAGTAAAACTATCAGACACATAGTAGTGTAGTAGTAGTAGTAGACAGTAAAACTATCAGACACATAGTAGCTCAGTAGTAGTAGACAGTAAAACTATCAGACACATAGTAGCGCAGTAGTAGTAGACAGTAAAACTATCAGACACATAGTAGTGTAGTAGTAGTAGAAGACAGTAAAACTATCAGACACATAGTAGCGCAGTAGTAGTAGTAGACAGTAAAACTATCAGACACATCGTAGCGCAGTAGTAGTAGACAGTAAAACTATCAGACACATAGTAGCGCAGTAGTAGTAGACAGTAAAACTATCAGACACATAGTAGCGCAGTAGTAGTAGACAGTAAAACTATCAGACACATAGTAGCGCAATAGTAGTAGACAGTAAAACTATCAGACACATAGTAGCTCAGTAGTAGTAGACAGTAAAACTATCAGACACATAGTAGCGCAGTAGTAGTAGACAGTAAAACTATCAGACACATAGTAGTGTAGTAGTAGTAGAAGACAGTAAAACTATCAGACACATAGTAGCGCAGTAGTAGTAGTAGACAGTAAAACTATCAGACACATCGTAGCGCAGTAGTAGTAGACAGTCAAACTATCAGACACATAGTAGCGCAGTAGTAGTAGACAGTAAAACTATCAGACACATAGTAG
>CM034537.1:565385-621279 GCA_020002185.1 Paraescarpia echinospica | reverse complement strand
TAGTAGTAGACAGTCAAACTATCAGACACATAGTAGCGCAGTAGTAGTAGACAGTAAAACTATCAGACACATAGTAGCGCAGTAGTAGTAGACAGTAAAACTATCAGACACATAGTAGCGCAGTAGTAGTAGACAGTAAAAGTATCAGACACAGAGTAGCGCAGTAGTAGTAGACAGTAAAACTATCAGACGCATAGTAGCGCAGTAGTAGTAGACAGTAAAACTATCAGACACATAGTAGTGCAGTAGTAGTAGACAGTAAAACTATCAGACACATAGTAGCGCAGTAGTAGTAGACAGTAAAACTATCAGACACATAGTAGCGCAGTAGTAGTAGACAGTAAAACTATCAGACACATAGTAGCGCAGTAGTAGTAGACAGTAAAACTATCAGACACATAGTAGCGCAGTAGTAGTAGACAGTAAAACTATCAGACACATAGTAACGCAGTAGTAGTAGACAGTAAAACTATCAGACACATAGTAGCGCAGTAGTAGTAGACAGTAAAACTATCAGACACATAGTAGCGCAGTAGTAGTAGACAATAAAACTATCAGACACATAGTAGCGCAGTAGTAGTAGACAGTAAAACTATCAGACACATAGTAGCGCAGTAGTAGTAGACAATAAAACTATCAGACACATAGTAGCGCAGTAGTAGTAGACAGTAAAACTATCAGACACATAGTAGCACAGTAGTAGTAGACAATAAAACTATCAGACACATAGTAACGCAGTAGTAGTAGACAGTAAAACTATCAGACACATAGTAGCGCAGTAGTAGTAGACAGTAAAACTATCAGACACATAGTAGCGCAGTAGTAGTAGACAATAAAACTATCAGACACATAGTAACGCAGTAGTAGTAGACAGTAAAACTATCAGACACATAGTAGCGCAGTAGTAGTAGACAGTAAAACTATCAGACACATAGTAGCGCAGTAGTAGTAGACAATAAAACTATCAGACACATAGTAGCGCAGTAGTAGTAGACAAGTAAAACTATCAGACACATAGTAACGCAGTAGTAGTAGACAGTAAAACTATCAGACACATAGTAGCGCAGTAGTAGTAGACAATAAAACTATCAGACACATAGTAGCGCAGTAGTAGTAGACAGTAAAACTATCAGACACATAGTAGCGCAGTAGTAGTAGACAATAAAACTATCAGACACATAGTAGCGCAGTAGTAGTAGATAGTAAAACTATCAGACACATAGTAGCACAGTAGTAGTAGATAGTAAAACTATCAGACACATAGTAGCACAGTAGTAGTAGATATTAAAACTATCAGACACATAGTAGCACAGTAGTAGTAGATAGTAAAACTATCAGACACATAGTAGAACAATAGTAGTAGATAGTAAAACTGTCAGACACATAGTAGCATAATAGTAGTAGATAGTAAAACTATCAGACACATAGTAGCACAATAGTAGTAGATAGTAAAACTATCAGACACATAGTAGTGCTTTCCAGAGAAGTCGAGATTGTGTTTGATTGAACAGGTCTGCCAGGTAGTAAAGTCTAAAGCGCTTAGAGCATAACTTACCTCTACTTTTTACATAGTTACAAAATGTATAGCATTAATTAATGCTATTATTAACTTATATAACCAATAATTTATTGGTGAGTGGTGGCTTGGTTGTCACCATATTTCATACTTGAAATAAAATCCAAGCAGCGAGACTTGACACCATGCCAGTGGTGCTACCTTGTGAGTGAAACGTGCAACCAGAACTGGTGTAAATGTGATTTTGATTCGCTGTAGATTCATCCTATCATGGCCTGCACCACATTTTGTGCAAGGGTGATGCTTTGAGCAAATATTTGTTGAGTTTACACCCTATCCCTGGGGTATATCATGCGCGGACACAACATTGAGTTTCACCTGTACACAGATGACAGCCAACTGCTGCATCTTCCCTGTGAGCGCTTGACACTACGGAGAGGTGCATCTACCCAGTGAGCGCTTGACGCTATGGAGAGGTGCATCTTCCCAGTGAGCGCTTGACGCTATGGAGAGGTGCATCTTCCCAATGAGCGCTTGACACTATGGAGAGGCGCATCTTCCCAGTGAGCGCTTGACACTATGGAGAGGCGCATCTTCCCAGTGAGCGCTTGATGGTATGGAGAGGTGCATCTTCCCAGTGAGCGCTTGACGCTATGGAGAGGTGCATCTTCCCAGTGAGCGCTTGACGGTATGGAGAGGTGCATCTTCCCAGTGAGCGCTTGACGCTATGGAGAGGTGCATCTTCCCAGTCAGCGCTTGACAGTATGGAGAGGTGCATCTTCCTAGTGAACGCTTGACGCTATGGAGAGGTGCATCTTCCCAGTGAGCGCTTGACGGTACGGAGAGGTGCATCTTCCCAGTGAGCGCTTGACGCTACGGAGAGGTGCATCTTCCCAGTGAGCGCTTGACGCTACGGAGAGGTGCATCTTCCCAGTGAGCGCTTGACGCTACGGAGAGGTGCATCTTCCCAGTGAGCGCTTGACGCTATGGAGAGGTGCATCTTCCCAGTGAGCGCTTGACGCTATGGAGAGGTGCATCTTCCCAGTGAGCGCTTGACGCTATGGAGAGGTGCATCTTCCCAGTGAGCGCTTGACGCTATGGAGAGGTGCATCTTCCCAGTGAGCGCTTGATGCTATGGAGAGGTGCATCTTCCCAGTGAGCGCTTGAAGCTATGGAGAGGTGCATCTTCCCAGTGAGCGCTTGGCGCTATGGAGAGGTGCATCTTCCCAGTGAGCGCTTGACGCTATGGAGAGGTGCATCTTCCCAGTGAGCGCTTGACGCTATGGAGAGGTGCATCTTCCCAGTGAGCGCTTGACGCTATGGAGAGGTGCATCTTCCCAGTGAGCACTTGACGCTATGGAGAGGTGCATCTTCCCAGTGAGCGCTTGACGCTATGGAGAGGTGCATCTTCCCAGTGAGCGCTTGACGCTATGGAGAGGTGCATCTTCCCAGTCAGCGCTTGACGCTATGGAGAGGTGCATCTTCCCAGTCAGCGCTTGACGCTATGGAGAGGTGCATCTTCCCAGTGAGCGCTTGACGCTATGGAGAGGTGCATCTTCCCAGTGAGCGCTTGACGCTATGGAGAGGTGCATCTTCCCAGTGAGCGCTTGACGCTATGGAGAGGTGCATCTTCCCAGTGAGCGCTTGAAGCTATGGAGAGGTGCATCTTCCCAGTGAGCGCTTGACGCTATGGAGAGGTGCATCTTCCCAGTGAGCGCTTGACGCTATGGAGAGGTGCATCTTCCCAGTCAGCGCTTGACGCTATGGAGAGGTGCATCTTCCCAGTCAGCGCTTGACGCTATGGAGAGGTGCATCTTCCCAGTGAGCGCTTGACGCTATGGAGAGGTGCATCTTCCCAGTGAGCGCTTGACGCTATGGAGAGGTGCATCTTCCCAGTCAGCGCTTGACGCTATGGAGAGGTGCATCTTCCCAGTGAGCGCTTGACGCTATGGAGAGGTGCATCTTCCCAGTCAGCGCTAGACGCTATGGAGAGGTGCATCTTCCCAGTCAGCGCTTGACGCTATGGAGAGGTGCATCACCGAGGTCAGGATCTGGATGGCTTGTAACTTCCTAAAACTGAATGACAACAAAACAGAGTTTGTTGTGGTTGGAACTAACGGGCAGCTCGCCAGAGCAGCCGTGACAGACAGCTCCATTGGGGAGAGCATCATCCCGGCAATATTGAACGCGAGGAATATTGGTGCAATTATTGACTCCAACAATAGACTGCAAGCACATGTCAACATGGTGTCAATCAACTTACTACCATCTCCGAAGTATCGGGAAGATCCAAAAATACCTGGATGTGAGTATGGTCCAGATAGCCACCCACGCCCATTGTCACGTCAAAACTGGACTACTTGGATGGATTACTGCATGGCCTTCCCACATGGCAGCTGGCCAAGTTACAACGAGTGCAGAACATAGCCCCACTGCATTGGTTTCCTGTGAGGTATCGTGTGCAATTCAAATTGCTCACACTGACCTACAAGGCAGTCCACGACGAAGGCCCATCCTACATCAAAGACATGCTGGTGCAGCACAATCCGAGAAGATCACTTCGGTCTGAGAGCAGGTTGCTGCTGGGTGTGTTCTTGTCATAGACGCAACTAGGGGACAGAGCCTTCTCTGTGGCGACACCCACACTGTGGAACAACATATCCATATCCATTCGCCAGGCTCCATCGACAGATGTATTCTAAAGACAGTTAAAGACGAACTAGTTTCGTAAGGCATTTTAGAACAGTTTTAATTATTTATGACATTTTGTATAAAACACCTGTATTACATTGTTCATAGATAGTTCTGTATGTGTTTACGTTAGGGTTACTTTGTAATTTATATATCTTAGACCTCTACTTTTATTTTTATTTTGTATAGTTTTTTTATATAGAAATATACTTGTTTTTATATTTTTAGTTTTTTTTAGTATGTATGAATTGCTTTAATGAAGTTGTAAAGCCCCTTTGAGCAGTTTAGGCTGAAAAGGGCGCTATATAAATATTATTATTATTATATTAAATACTAAAGAGTATATTTTACATGTTGTTAACTTTTGTTGAGATAATTCATAAATTTATTGTAATGTTTAAGCTTAACATTGTTTATTGTGTTTATTACTTTTGCAGACAAGTTGCTCCCCCTGATTCACAAGTTGTGGCCCCCGTTTGCTCAAAGATTCAATGACACCGAAGAAATGGTTATTATTAAGGTATGCAGAACTGAAGTTTCATTACATGATGGTGTAACTAGCATGCCAGAAACCGGCATTGTGAACTGTATTACTGTAGTTACTTAAATGGACTTAATAGTCAAAATTAGTGCTGATATGAAACTCTAAACACAGAGCAGCATTGCAGCTTCGAAGGGAAATTAAATTCTAATGTTAATTTATTTAAATATAATGTAAAAATACACCACTTTTAAAGCAATAGTTAGGCCACATTTAGGATATATGTATACAAGGCCATATCACAAGAAGAACATTGATATGCTAGAAAGAGGACAGGAAAGCAACTGAAATTATTCCAGAACTTAGTTAGGAAACATGACTAAAAGAATGTGATTTAGCAAGGGAGACTAAGGGTAGATCAGATAACAGTTTTTAAGATATTGAATGGTTATGAAAATATTGATAGAAATGTTTGTTCTCACTTAAGAAAGATAGAAGGACCAGAAGACATGAGTAACAATAGTGAAGGAACAGTGTAGGTTAGGTACCAGAAAGCATTTGTTCTCACTTAAGAAAGATAGAAGGACCAGAAGACATGAGTAACAATAGTGAAGGAACAGTGTAGGTTAGGTACCAGAAAGTATTTGTTCTCACTTAAGAAAGATAGAAGGACCAGAAGACTTGAGTAACAATAGTGAACGAACAGTGTAGGTTAGGTACCAGAAAGTATTTGTTCTCACTTAAGAAAGATAGAAGGACCAGAAGACATGAGTAACAATAGTGAAGGAACAGTGTAGGTTAGGTACCAGAGAGTATTTGTTCTCACTTAAGAAAGATAGAAGGACCAGAAGACTTGAGTAACAATAGTGAAGGAATGGTGTAGGTTAGGTACCAGAAAGTATTTGTTCTCACTTAAGAAAGATAGAAGGACCAAAACACATGAGTAACAATAATGAAGGAACAGTGTAGGTTAGGTACCAGAAAGTATTTGTTCTCACTTAAGAAAGATAGAAGGACCAGAAGATTTGAGTAACAATAGTGAAGGAACAGTGTAGGTTAGGTACCAGAAAGTATTTGTTCTCACTTAAGAAAGATAGAAGGACCAGAAGATTTGAGTAACAATAGTGAAGGAACAGTGTAGGTTAGGTACCAGAAAGTATTTGTTCTCACTTAAGAAAGATAGAAGGACCAGAAGATTTGAGTAACAATAGTGAAGGAACAGTGTAGGTTAGGTACCAGAAAGTATTTGTTCTCACTTAAGAAAGATAGAAGGACCAGAAGATTTGAGTAACAATAGTGAAGGAACAGTGTAGGTTAGGTACCAGAAAGTATTTGTTCTCACTTAAGAAAGATAGAAGGACCAGAAGATTTGAGTAACAATAGTGAAGGAACAGTGTAGGTTAGGTACCAGAAAGTATTTGTTCTCACTTAAGAAAGATAGAAGGACCAAAACACATGAGTAACAATAGTGAAGGAACAGTGTATGTTAGGTACCAGAGAGTATTTGTTCTCACTTAAGAAAGATAGAAGGACCAGAAGACATGAGTAACAATAGTGAAGGAACAGTGTAGGTTAGGTACCAGAGAGTATTTGTTCTCACTTAAGAAAGATAGAAGGACCAGAAGACATGAGTAACAATAGTGAAGGAACAGTGTAGGTTAGGTACCAGAGAGTATTTGTTCTCACTTAAGAAAGATAGAAGGACCAGAAGACTTGAGTAACAATAGTGAAGGAATGGTGTAGGTTAGGTACCAGAAAGTATTTGTACTCACTTAAGAAAGATAGAAGGACCAAAAAACATGAGTAACAATAGTGAAGAAACAGTGTAGGTTAGGTACCAGAGAGTATTTGTTCTCACAGAACTGAATGGTACAGATTACCAGCTGATTATGTAGGTGCTGGCAGTGTGGATATGTTTAAAAACAAATTTGACATACATTTTGAAAGGGTGGGATACACATAAATAAACAAAGTTGACATATACTTCGGAAGGGTGGGATACACATAGATAAACAAAGTTGACATATACCTCAGAAGGGCGGGATACACATAGATAACAAAGTTGACAGATACCTCAGAACAGTGGGATACACATAGAAAATAAAATTGACATATACCCCGGAAGGGTGTGATACACACAGTTGAACAAAGTTGACATATACCTCAGAAGGGCTGGATACACACAGATAAACAAAGTTGACATATACTTCGGAAGGGTGGAATACATATAGCTAAACAAAGTTGACATACATCAAAAAGGTGGGATACACATAGATAACAAAGTTGACATATACCTCGGAAGGGTGGGATACACACAGATAAACAAAGTTGACATATACCTCAGAAGGGTGGGATACACACAGATAAACAAAGTTGACATATACCTCAGAAGGGTGGGATACACACAGATAAACAAAGTTGACATATACCTCAGAAGGGTGGGATACACACAGATAAACAAAGTTGACATATACCTCAGAAGGGTGGGATACACACAGATAAACAAAGTTGACATATACCTCAGCAGGGTGGGATACACACAGATAAACAAAGTTGACATATACCTCAGAAGGGTGGGATACACACAGATAAACAAAGTTGACATATACCTCAGAAGGGTGGAATACACACAGATAAACAAAGTTGACATATACCTCAGCAGGGTGGGATACACACAGATAAACAAAGTTGACATATACCTCAGAAGGGTGGGATACACATAGATAAACAAAGTTGACATATACCTCAGAAGGGTGGGATACACACAGATAAACAAAGTTGACATATACCTCGGAAGGGTGGGATACACACAGATAAACAAAGTTGACATATACCTCAGAAGGGTGGGATACACACAGATAAACAAAGTTGACATATACCTCAGAAGGGTGGGATACACAGATAAACAAAGTTGACATATACCTCAGAAGGGTGGGATACACACAGATAAACAAAGTTGACATATACCTCAGCAGGGTGGGATACACACAGATAAACAAAGTTGACATATACCTCAGAAGGGTGGGATACACACAGATAAACAAAGTTGACATATACCTCAGAAGGGTGGGATACACATGGATAAACAAGTTGGACTTGTCCTCTTGCCATCTGGAGGTAATTCTCTCGATGGCAGTCATGTTAAATCTTGAGGTTAAGTCTTGTTGACTGCTGTTTCCGAGTTAGCAACTCAAACGTAGCAGTGTGTGACAAGATCTAGAACCAGGATGTGTCGCTGTAGAACCAGGATGTGTCGCTGTAGAACCAGGATGTGTCACATTAAAACCAGGATGTGTCGCTCTCGAAACATGATGTGTCGTTCTTGTTTCAGGCGTTTGAGACACTCTATGTCATGGCTGATGTTTGCGGTGATTTCATTCGCCAACGGACAGTGAAAGACGTCTTGCCAAAGATGACATCCTACCTCAACAAGCAGGCAAATGTGAGGTAAGATCACTGTCACATACAGGTGAGTGTGAGGTAAGATCACACACATAAAGGAGTGTGAGGTAAGATCACTCACACACAGGTGAATGTGAGGTAAGATCACTGTCACATACCGGTGAATGTGAGGTAAGATCACTCTCACAGACAGGTGAGTGTGAGGTAAGATCACTGTCACATACCGGTGAATGTGAGGTAAGATCACACTCACATACAGGTGAGTGTGAGGTAAGATCACTCTCACATACAGGTGAGTGTGAGGTAAGATCACTCTCACACACACACACACACACTAAAGCTCTGCGCGGGGCGGGTTTTGGCCCGCAACCCGCGGACCTCCGTGGGCTGGATTTTTGTTGTTGTTGCGGTGCGGGTTAAGTTTCAATTTGTGCGGGGCGGGGCGGTCTGCGGGTCAGGTCACTGCGGGGCGGGGCGGTCTGCGGGCTAGTAATTTCTTCATGTGGGCTACTGCCGGCTGATTTTTGTAACTCATTAATGGTCACCAGTTACTGGAAGGTGGGACATTCTTTGAGCTAATTAATTGGGGATTACCAGATTGCCCTTTTGTTTGTGTTTAAACAGTGTTATGATAACATGTGCTGGCCTGCCTTGCCAGCTTCAGTCAGGTGTGATTAGTGGCTTCTTCCAGGAAGAAGTATCAGTTCAGGCCATCAATCTGTTCCTGTAATTAAGCCACCAGGATGTCCATAAAGAGCAGTTACCCCATCAATTAAACAGGAAATGCCTTTGATGTGTGGAGACTAGAGACCATGCCACTTGGCACTGGCTGACTATGCCTAACTGCTAAGAACAAGAACTGTCAGTCTTCCTCTGTAGAAGTAAGATGGCTCAAGTCAAACTGCTTTCTACACTAGTATAATCCGGTGCCAGTAGCCTGGTCCAGAGGGGATTTTGAGCCTGTTATATGGACATGTGAAAACCCTCTCAACAATCAGTAGTCTACGATCAGAAAATATAAATTGCTAACTAATTCTAATATCAGCAGATTGCAAAATGCAACACTGCCTTTGTGCACCAGACTCAACCTCTGAACAACTCGTGTTTATGCAGTACAATGGCAAATAGATTATAAGATCATACGATGCCACTGAAATTAATGCCAGCGGTGTGAATTTCATTGTTCCTCATAAAAAATGATCAACTGCCATTGCATATTCACTTTTGCTGAGTTATATCAATTAGATTAATTAATAATTTTAAAATACGTTCTCGTACCTTTACTTTGCCCCAGGTCTGCTTATCACCTTCAGGCATTTACATTATAATGACAAGGGTTCTATTTTTCTTAAAGATGGAATTCCAAGTACGACATGGTTGTCACCCAGCGCCGTGCATTTGTTAATATTGTAAACAACAACGATTAATAAAGATGATATATTTTTAATGATTCCATGTCATCTATTGTGGGCTGCGTGGCGGGTGCGGGCTGACTTTTGACTAATTACTGCGGGGCGGGGCGGGTTGCGGGCCAAGTTACTGCGGGGTGGGGCGGGCTGCGGGCCAGGATGTGGCAAAATATGCAGGGTGGGGCGGGCTGTGGGCTGAGTTGTAATATGCGGGGCGGGCTGCGGGTCAAATGACATAGTTGCGGGGCGGGTGCGGGCTCAGATTTCCAGCCCGCGCAGGGCTTTAACACACACACACACACACACACACACACACACACACACACACACACACACACACACAGGTGAATGTGAGGTAAGATCACTCTCACATAGAGGTGAGTGTGAGGTAAGATCACTCACATACAGGTGGGTGTGAGGTAAGATAACTCACAGGTGGGTGTGAGGTAAGGTCACTCACACACAGGTGAGTGTGAGGTAAGATCACTCATATACACAGGTGAATGTGAGGAAAGATCACTCACACATGAGGTAAGCTCAGTTGAGCCGTTGTGTCGCTTCATGAATGTTGTTGTTGCAGTGTGAGAGTCGGACTGGCGTGTCACTTGATGAATGTTGTTGTTTCAGTGTGAGAGTCGGGCCATCATATCGTTTCACTGCTGCAAGCAGACTGCAGTGCTGTATGTTGCAAGGTGTTGGAGACCTCTGCAGAACGGTGAGCAGCACTTTAAGGGGGACTCTTTACGGAGAGACTCCTTATGGGGGATGCTTTTGGGGGGACTCTATATCCAGATACTATAAGGGTTTACTTCCTGCATTGGTGGAAACATAGCAGCACATGTAGACTTCTTTAGATTACTTTACACCTAGTCAAAGCATGACAGCATCTCCACAAATGTGGAGGCCATATGGCTAGAAGGACACTACCAGTGCCACTAGAAAGGATACTGAGAACAAGTAGAATTATCCCAGAATGTGAGGGACGTTAGTTACTGAAAGTGCCTAAAAGAATGTAGTTTAAGAAGGAGATTAAGAAGAGATTTCATAAGGAAATTGAAACAGAGACTGCCCCCAAACTAAGATACAAAGATATAAGAAAGTGAAACACATGCATAATTGTGCAGTCACATGAAGATCACATGATGGTTTTACCACAACTACCTGCACCACCAAGGTGCTCAAACAACTAGAGTTGTAGTGGATACTATGGAGCTTTGCATTTTCACAAAAGAATTTGATCTGAGATGAGCAAAAATATGAAATGATCGAACTCGGAAGAAGGAGAAGACTGGACGATACAAAGTGACATTAATGGCTAAGAACATTTACTTAGTGCTAAGATTATTTTTTAGTAAGTTACACAATGTTTTATTGAGAACACATGAGTTTACCCATTTGTGTAAGACTAAGTAATTGTAGACTATGATTAAAATACTAAGTAATCATCTACATGAATAAACTGTTTGAGTTGCTGATTTCCTTTGAGAGGGTTAAACTTTCATGATACTAACGGAGCAGTCATAGCCATAATGTACTCTTTTTATTCTTCAACTCATTAGTCATGATTTCTGGCAAGAATATTAGTTTAAGTCAACTGATGAGAAACAGTAAATTGTTATCTCAAAATATAACTGTACATGGTCGCCACTATACATGGTAGCCACTGTACATGGTAGCCACTTTACATGGCCACTGTACATGGTAGCCACTGTACATGGTAGCCACTGTACATGGCCAATGTACATGGTAGCCACTGTACATGGCCATTGTACATGGTAGCCACTATACATGGTAGCCACTATACATGGTAGCCACTGTACATGGCCACTGTACATGGTAGCCACTGTACATGGCCATTGTACATGGTAGCCACTGTACATGGTAGCCACTGTACATGGTAGACACTGTACATGGTAGCCACTGTACATGGTAGCCACTGTACATGGTAGTCACTGTACATAGCCACTGTACATGGTAACCACTTTACATGGCCACTGTACATGGTAGCCACTGTACATGGCCAATGTACACGGTAGCCACTGTACATGGCCACTGTACATGGTAGCCACTGTACATGGTAGTCACTGTACATGGTAGCCATTGTACATGGTAGACACTGTACATGGCCACTGTACATGGTACCCACTGTAGATGGTAGCCACTGTACATGGCCACTGTACATGGTAGCCACTGTACATGGTAGCCACTGTACATGGCCATTGTACATGGTAACCACTGTACATGGTAGCCACTGTACATGGTAGACACTGTACATGGTAGCCACTGTACATGGTAGCCACTGTACATGGTAGTCACTGTACATACCCACTGTACATGGTAACCACTTTACATGGCCACTGTACATGGTAGCCACTGTACATGGTAGCCACTGTACATGGCCAATGTACACGGTAGCCACTGTACATGGCCACTGTACATGGTAGCCACTGTACATGGCCACTGTACATGGTAGTCACTGTACATGGTAGACACTGTACATGGCCACTGTACATGGTAGCCACTGTAGATGGTAGCCACTGTACATGATCACTGTATATGGTAGCCACTGTACATGGTAGCCACTGTACATGATCGCCACTGTACATGGCCACTGTACATGGTAGTCACTGTACATGGTAGACACTGTACATGGCCACTGTACATGGTAGCCACTGTAGATGGTAGCCACTGTACATGATCACTGTATATGGTAGCCACTGTACATGGTAGCCACTGTACATGATCGCCACTGTACATGGCCACTGTACATGGTAGTCACTGTACATGGTAGACACTGTACATGGCCACTGTACATGGTAGCCACTGTAGATGGTAGCCACTGTACATGATCACTGTATATGGTAGCCACTGTACATGGCAGCCACTGTACATGGTCACTGTACATGGTAGCCACTGTACATAGTAGTCACTGTACATGGTCTCCACTGTATATGGTCACTGTACATGGTAGCCACTGTATGTGGTAGCCACTGTACATGGTAGACACTGTACGTGGTCGCAACTGTACATGGCCACTGTACATGGTATCCACTGTATGGCCATTGTACATGGTAGCCATTGTACATGGTAGCCATTGTACATGGTAGCCACTGTACATGGTAGACACTGTACATGGTACCCACTGTACATGGTAGCCACTGTACATGGCCACTGTACATGGTAGCCACTGTACATGGTAGCCACTGTACATGGTAACCACTGTACATGGTAGCCACTGTACATGGTAGCCACTGTACATGGTAGCCACTGTACATGGCCACTGTACATGGTAGCCACTACATGGCCACTGTACATGGTAGCCACTGTACATGATAGCCACTGTACATGGTAGCCACTGTACATGATAGCCACTGTACATGGTAGACACTGTACATGGTCGCCACTGTACATGGTAGCCACTGTACATGGCCATTGTACATGGTAGCCACTGTACATGGTAGCCACTGTACATGGTAGACACTGTTCATGGTAGCCACTGTACATGGCCACTGTACATGGTAGCCACTGTACATGGTAGCCACTGTACATGGTAGCCACTGTACATGGTAGTCACTGTACATGGTAACCACTGTACATGGAAACCACTGTACATGGTAGCCAATGTTCATGGTCACTGTACATGGTAGCCACTGTACATGGTCATTGTACATGGTAGCCACTCTACATGGCCACTGTACATGGTAGCCACTCTACATGGCCACTGTACATGGTAGCCACTGTACATGGTAGCCACTGTACATGGTAGCCACTGTACATTGTGGCCAATGTACATGGTAGCCACTGTACATGACCAATGTACATGGTCACTGTACATGGTAGCCACTGTACATGGTAGCCACTGTACATGGTAGCCACTGTACATGGCTTCTGTACATGGTAGCCACTGTACATGGTCAATGTACATGGTAGCCACTGTTCATGGTAGCCACTGTACATGGTAGCCACTGTACATTGTAGCCACTGTACATGGCCAATGTACATGGTCACTGTACATGGTAGCCACTGTACATGGCCACTGTACATGGTAGCCACTGAACATGGTAGCCACTGTACATGGCCACTGTACATGGCCACTGTACATGGTCACCACTGTAAATGGTAGCCACTGTACATGGCCGCTGTACATGGTAGCCACTGTACATGGTCGCCACTGTACATGGTAGCCACTGTACATGGCCTCTGTACATGGTAGCCACTGTACATGGTCGCCACTGTACATGGTAGCCACTGTACATTGCCGCTGTACATGGCCACTGTACATGGTCACTGTACATGGTGGCCAATGTACATCGTAGCCACTGTACATGGTGGCCAATGTACATGGTAGCCACTGTACATGGTAGCCACTGTACATGGTCACTGTACATGGTAGCCACTGTACATGGTCACTGTACATGGTAGCCACTGTACATGGTCACTGTACATGATAGCCACTGTATGTGGTAGCTACTGTACAAGGTAGCCGCTGTACATGGTCACTGTACATGGTAGCCACTGTACATGGTCACTGTACATGGTCACTGTACATGGTAGCCACTGTACATGGTAGCCACTGTACATGGTAGCCACTGTACATGGCCACTGTACATGGCCACTGTACATGGTAGCCACTGTACATGGTCACTGTACATGGTAGCCACTGAAATAATGGCTATCTTGAATTTTTAGGGCCTAATTGATAGAAGCAACAAATTGTGTTATATGCCCAAAAGAAAATCTCTGCAATGATACATTCAGTTTATCCACTTTCTGTAAAATGTTAGTGTACAACACATAAAACAAAAACCTTTTTCCCAAACATGGTTGCTATTGTAACAGTACACACACATATACACAAATACACATATACACATATACAGTCGACATTAGAACAAATGTGAAGGTGTCATTGCATAGTGTGTTATCTACAGTATTTGTATGTAACATGCTCAATACAAAACATACCCTTGAGAAAATATACTTTGAAGTGTAATAACTCTATATCATTTATGCAGTCAATAGTAAATACATTTTTGTCACCACTATAAAACAAGTTGATGTTTTGTTAGTGTGAATGGTTCATGTTGAATGTAAAAATTATGACAATTTAATTTTTTGTTATTCTGACCACTAATTATGGCTATAACTGGTCCCTTAAAACATTTGTGTACATGTGACAAAAGTACTGTTGATGTGATGGGTTACGACGGTTATAAAGGTAATGCTGTCTTGCTGGGTTACGATGGTTACAATGGTACAGTTGACTTGATGGGTTACGATGGTTACAAAGGTTCTGTTGACTTGCTGGGTTACGATGGTTACAATGGTACTGTTGACTTGATGGGTTACAATTGTACTGTTGACTTGAAGGGTTATGATGGTTACAATTGTACTGTTGACTTGAAGGGTTATGATGGTTACAATTGTACTGTTGACTTGATGGGTTACAATGGTTACAATTGTACTGTTGACTTGATGGGTTACAATGGTTACAATTGTACTGTTGACTTGATGGGTTACAATGGTTACAAAGGTACTGTTGACTTGATGAGTTATGATAGTTACAATGGTACAGTTGACTTGATGGGTTATGATGATTATAATGGTTGTTGACTTGATGGGTTATGATGGTTACAATTGTACTGTTGACTTGATGGGTTACGATGGTTACAATTGTACTGTTGACTTGATGGGTTACGATGGTTACAATGGTTGTTGACTTGATGGGTTATGATGGTTATAGACGTTACAATAGTACTGTTGACTTGATGGGTTATGATTGTTACAATGGCAATGTTGACTTGATGGGTTATGATGGTTACAATGGTACTGTTGACTTGATGGGTTATGATGGTTACAATGGTACTGTTGACTTGATGGGTTACGATAGTTACAAATGTACTGTTGACTTGATGGATTATGATGATTATAATGGTTGTTGACTTGATGGGTTATGATGGTTATAATGGTTGTTGATGTGATGGGTTACAATGGTTATAAAGGTAATGCTGTCTTGCTGGGTTATGATGGTTACAATGGTACTGTTGACTTGATGGGTTATGATGATTATAGTGGTTGTTGATGTGATGGATTACAATGGTTATAAAGGTAATGCTGTCTTGCTGAGTTATGATGGTTACAATGGTACTGTTGACTTGATGGGTTACAATGGTTACAATGGTACTGTTGACGTGATGGGTTACGATGGTTACAATGGTACTGTTGATGTGATGGGTTATGATGGTTACAATGGTACTGTTGACATGATGGGTTACGAAGGTTACAATGGTACTGTTGACTTGATGGGTTATGATGGTTACAATGGTACTGTTGACTTGATGGGCTATGATGGTTGCAATAGTACTGTTGACTTGATGGGTTATGATTGTTACAAAGGCAATGTTGACTTGATGGGTTATGATGGTTACAATGGTACTGTTGACTTGGCGGGTTACGATGGTTACAATTGTACTGTTGACTTGAAGGGTTATGATGGTTACAATTGTACTGTTGAGTTGATGGGTTACAATGGTTACAATTGTACTGTTGACTTGTTGGGTTACAATGGTTACAAAGGTACTGTTGACTTGATGAGTTATGATGGTTACAATGGTACTGTTGACTTAATTGGTTATGATGATTATAATGGTTGTTGACTTGATGGGTTATGATGGTTACAATTGTACTGTTGACTTGATGGGTTATGATGGTTACAATGTACTGTTGACAATACTGTTGATGTTATGATGATTATAATGGTTGTTGACTTGATGGGTTATGATGGTTACAATTGTACTGTTGACTTGATGGGTTATGATGGTTACAATTGTACTGTTGACTTGATGGGTTACGATGGTTACAATGGTACTGTTGACTTGATGGGTTATGATGGTTATAATGGTTGTTGACGTGATGGTACAATGGTTATAAATGTAATGCTGTTTTGCTGGGTTATGATGGTTACAATGGTACTGTTGATTTGATGGGTTATGATCATTATAATAGTTGTTGATGTGATGAGTTACGATGGTTATAAAGGTAATGCTGTATTGCTGGTTTTTGATGTTTACAATGGTACTGTTGACTTGATGGGTTACAATGGTACTGTTGATGCGATGGGTTACGATGGTTACAATGGTACTGTTGACATGATGTGTTATGATGGTTACAATGGTACTATTGACGTGATGGGTTACGAAGGTTACAATGGTACTGTTGACTTGATGGATTATGATGGTTACAATGGTACTGTTGACTTGATGGGTTATGATGATTATAATGGTTGTTGACTTGATGGGTTATGATGGTTACAATTGTACTGTTGACTTGATTGGTTATGATGGTTACAACTGTACTGTTGACTTGATGGGTTACAATGGTTATATTGGTACTGTTGACTTGATGGGTTATGATGATTATAATGATTGTTGACTTGATGGGTTATGATGGTTACAATTGTACTGTTGACTTGATGGGTTACGATGGTTACAACTGTACTGTTGACTTGATGGGTTACGATGGTTACAATGGTTGTTGACTTGATGGGTTATGATGGTTATAATGGTTGTTGACGTGATGGGTTACGATGGTTATAAAGGTAATGCTGTCTTGCTGGGTTACAATGGTTCTGTTGACTTGATGGGTTACAATGGTTACAATGGTACTGTTGACGTGATGGGTTATGATGGTTACAATGGTACTGTTGACTTGATGGGTTATGATGGTTACTATGGTACTGTTGACTTGATGGGCTATGATGGTTACAATAGTACTGTTGACTTGATGGGTTATGATTGTTACAATGGCAATGTTGACTTGATGGGTTATGATGGTTACAATGGTACTGTTGACTTGGTGGGTTACGATGGTTACAATTGTACTGTTGACTTGATGGGTTACAATTGTACTGTTGACTTGATGGATTACAATGGTTACAATTGTACTGTTGACTTGTTGGGTTACAATGGTTACAAAGGTACTGTTGACTTGATGAGTTATGATGGTTACAATGGTACTGTTGACTTGATTGGTTATGATGATTATAATGGTTGTTGAGTTGATGGGTTATGATGGTTACAATTGTACTGACTTGATGGGTTATGATGGTTACAATTGTACTGTTGACTTGATGGGTTACGATGGTTACAATGGTTATTGACTTGATGGGTTATGATGGTTATAATGGTTGTTGACGTGATGGGTTACAATGGTTATAAAGGTAATGCTGTTTTGCTGGGTTATGATTGTTACAATGGTACTGTTGACTTGATGGGTTATGATGATTATAATGGTTGTTGATGTGATGGGTTACAATGGTTATAAAGGTAATGCTGTATTGCTGGTTTTTGATGGTTACAATGGTACTGTTGACTTGATTGGTTACAATGGTACTGTTGACGCGATGGGTTACGATGGTTACAATGGTACTGTTGACGTGATGGGTTATGATGGTTACAATGGTACTATTGACGTGATGGGTTACGAAGGTTACAATGGTACTGTTGACTTGATGGGTTATGATGATTATAATGGTTGTTGACTTGATGGGTTATGATGGTTACAATTGTACTGTTGACTTGATTGGTTATGATGGTTACAACTGTACTGTTGACTTGATGGGTTACAGTGGTACTGTTGACTTGATGGGTTATGATGATTATAATGATTGTTGACATGATGGGTTATGATGGTTACAATTGTACTGTTGACTTGATGGGTTATGATGATTACAATGGTTGTTGACTTGGTGGGTTATGATGATTACAATGGTTGTTGACTTGGTGGGTTATGATGATTACAATGGTTGTTGAGTTGGTGGGTTATGATGATTACAATGGTTGTTGACTTGGTGGGTTATGATGATTACAGTGGTTGTTGACTTGGTGGGTTATGATGATTACAGTGGTTGTTGACTTGGTGGGTTATGATGATTACAATGGTTGTTGAATTGGTGGGTTATGATGATTACAATGGTTGTTGACTTGGTGGGTTATGATGATTACAATGGTTGTTGACTTGTTGGGTTATGATGATTACAATGGTTGTTGACTTGGTGGGTTATGATGATTACAATGGTTGTAGACTTGGTAGGTTATGATGATTACAATGGTTGTTGACTTGGTGGGTTATGATGATTACAATGGTTGTTGACTTGGTGGGTTATGATTATTACAATGGTTGTTGACTTGTTGGGTTATGATGATTACAATGGTTGTTGACTTGGTGGGTTATGATGATTACAATGGTTGTTGACTTGGTGGGTTATGGTGGTTACAATGGTACTGTTGACTTGGTGGGTTATGATGATTACAATGGTTGTTGACTTGTTGGGTTATGATGATTACAATGGTTGTTGACTTGGTGGGTTATGATGGTTACAATGGTTGTTGACTTGGTGGGTTATGATGATTACAATGGTTGTTGACTTGGTGGGTTATGGTGGTTACAATGGTTGTTGACTTGGTGGGTTATGATGATTACAATGGTTGTTGACTTGTTGGGTTATGATGATTACAATGGTTGTTGACTTGGTGGGTTATGATGATTACAATGGTTGTTGACTTGGTGGGTTATGATGGTTACAATGGTTGTTGACTTGGTGGGTTATGATGATTACAATGGTTGTTGACTTGGTGGGTTATGGTGGTTACAATTGTACTGTTGACTTGGTGGGTTATGATGGTTACAATGGTACTGTTGACTTGGTGGGTTATGATGATTACAATGGTTGTTGACTTGGTGGGTTATGATGATTACAATGGTTGTTGACTTGGTGGGTTATGATGATTACAATGGTTGTTGACTTGGTGGGTTATGATGGTTACAATGGTTGTTGACTTGGTGGGTTATGATGATTACAATGGTTGTTGACTTGGTGGGTTATGATGGTTACAATGGTTGTTGACTTGGTGGGTTATGATGATTACAATGGTTGTTGACTTGGTGGGTTATGGTGGTTACAATTGTACTGTTGACTTGGTGAGTTATGATGGTTACAATGGTACTGTTGACTTGGTGGGTTATGATGATTACAATGGTTGTTGACTTGGTGGGTTATGATGATTACAATGGTTGTTGACTTGGTGGGTTATGATGATTACAATGGTTGTTGACTTGGTGGGTTATGATGGTTACAATGGTTGTTGACTTGGTGGGTTATGATGATTACAATGGTTGTTGACTTGGTGGGTTATGATGGTTACAATGGTTGTTGACTTGGTGGGTTATGATGGTTACAATGGTTGTTGACTTGGTGGGTTATGATGATTACAATGGTTGTTGACTTGGTGGGTTATGATGGTTACAATGGTTGTTGACTTGGTGGGTGTTACAGTCGTTACAATGGTTGCAATGTTTTGCTGCAGCATTACTTATAAGCCTGATTTTCTTCTTTAAAAAATCAAGTTTGTTCCTTAACAGTGATCTTATATAGTGACAACTGTCAGCATCAGGGCACGCCAGTGAGACAGTTTCTCCGGTGTGTGTACTGTGTTACAGAAATAGCGTCCTCAGTAATATGGCTGTAGCTTTTGTTTATTTTGAAACAGCATTAATTTAACAACAGATCCTGTTTAATTATGGATTTTCCTTATGAGCTTGTCATCTTAGTGACCTGACTTCAGTGCACAATTACTTTTTAAATGAATGTTGTAGTTGGATCTGAATTTTTTAGTTGGATCTGAATGTAGTATGTTGCAGTTGGATCTGAATGTTGCGGTTGGATCTGAACATTGTAGTTGGATCTGAACGTTGTAGTTGGATCTGAATTTTGCGGTTAGATCTGTATGTTGCAGTTGGATCTGGATGTTGTAGTTGGATCTGAATGTTGTAGTTGGATCTGAATGTTGTAGTTGGATCTGAATGTTGTAGTTGGATCTGAATGTTGTAGTTGCATCTGAATGTTGTAGTTGGATCTGGATGTTGTAGTTGGATCTGGATGTTGTAGTTGGATCTGAATGTTGTAGTTGGATCTGAATGTTGTAGTTGGATCTGAATGTTGTAGTTGCATCTGAATGTTGTAGTTGCATCTGAATGTTGTAGTTGGATCTGAATGTTGTAGTTGGATCTGAATGTTGTAGTTGGATCTGGATGTTGTAGTTGGATCTGAATGTTGTAGTTGGATCTGAATGTTGTAGTTGGATCTGAATGTTGTAGTTGCATCTGAATGTTGTAGTTGGATCTGGATGTTGTAGTTGGATCTGGATGTTGTAGTTGGATCTGAATGTTAGTTGGCATCTGAATGTTGTAGTTGGATCTGGAATGTTGTAGTTGGATCTGGATGTTGTAGTTGGATCTCTGGATCTGATTGTAGTTGGATCTGAATGTTGTAGTTGCATCTGAATGTTGTAGTTGGATCTGGATGTTGTAGTTGGATCTGGATGTTGTAGTTGGATCTGAATGTTGTAGTTGGATCTGAATGTTGTAGTTGGATCTGAATGTTGTAGTTGGATCTGAATGTTGTAGTTGGATCTGAACGTTGTAGTTGGATCTGAACGTTGTAGTTGGATCTGAATTTTGCGGTTAGATCTGTATGTTGCGGTTGGATCTGGATGTTGTAGTTGGATCTGGATGTTGTAGTTGGATCTGAATGTTGTAGTTGGATCTGAATGTTGTAGTTGCATCTGAATGTTGTAGTTGGATCTGGATGTTGTAGTTGGATCTGGATGTTGTAGTTGGATCTGAATGTTGTAGTTGGATCTGAATGTTGTAGTTGGATCTGAATGTTGTAGTTGGATCTGAATGTTGTAGTTGGATCTGAACGTTGTAGTTGGATCTGAACGTTGTAGTTGGATCTGAATTTTGCGGTTAGATCTGTATGTTGCGGTTGGATCTGGATGTTGTAGTTGGATCTGAATGTTGTAGTTGGATCTGAATGTTGTAGTTGGATCTGAATGTTGTAGTTGCATCTGAATGTTGTAGTTGGATCTGAATGTTGTAGTTGGATCTGAATGTTGTAGTTGGATCTGGATGTTGTAGTTGAATCTGGATGTTGTAGTTGGATCTGAATGTTGTAGTTGGATCTGAATGTTGTAGTTGCATCTGAATGTTGTAGTTGGATCTGAATGTTGTAGTTGCATCTGAATGTTGTAGTTGGATCTGGATGTTGTAGTTGGATCTGGATGTTGTAGTTGGATCTGAATGTTGTAGTTGGATCTGAATGTTGTAGTTGGATCTGGATGTTGTAGTTGGATCTGAATGTTGTAATTGCATCTGAATGTTGTAGTTGGATCTGGATGTTGTAGTTGGATCTGAATGTTGTAGTTGGATCTGGATGTTGTAGTTGGATCTGAATGTTGTAGTTGGATCTGAATGTTGTAGTTGGATCTGAATGTTGTAGTTGCATCTGAATGTTGTAGTTGGATCTGAATGTTGTAGTTGCATCTGAATGTTGTAGTTGGATCTGAATGTTGTAGTTGGATCTGAATGTTGTTGTTGCATCTGAATGTTGTAGTTGGATCTGAATGTTGTAGTTGGATCTGCGTCAGAGGGACACTGGAAAACTCGCTGCCACGTGTATTGTGTACCTCAGTAGTCGACAACCCTCTCACCTGCAGCAGGTAGGCTACACGTACACATACACAACGACATGTAGGATCTACATTTGGATGATGAGGACTCCAACCTTTTTATTTGAATCTGAATGGTTACGTCGTAACCATATGTTGTTGGCTATGGTTTATAAAGGGTGGGTGTGTGTGGTCGTTTTATTGAGTGTTTGGACCGCAAGATAAGCAGCTGAAATCGTTTATGGTTTCAGCCTGAACTTGCGACTCGTTTAGTTTGGTCCAGTCTGCTAGTGTCTTTACAAAATACAGATTTATAAGTTGGTCAGTGTGGGCAGTCGGTACTGAATAGCACCTGGTATTGCTGGTTGTTAGGTGTTGTACAAAGTTTGAGGATATGTTTTAGTTGTATGCGTCTTTTATTTACTCTATGGGGCCGGAAAAACGTTTGTGTGGGAATGGCTGGGATAGATCCATCGAACACTCGATACATGAATACGACTCGTAGGTCTCACTGTCTGCTTTCTAGGGTATTGAGTTTAAGGTTGGTTAACATGGTTGTGATGGATCCTTGGTGTCTGGAGTGGTAGTCGCCAGTAATGAAGCGAGTGGTGTTGGACACATTCTAATCTATCTATATCCCGCCAATGATATGGATCCCACACAATAGCTCCTTTTTCTTGGGCAGCACGCTCAAGAGCAATTCTTTGTAGAGTTATAATAATACGGCATTTCTTTAGCACTAATTCCCGCATAGCGGATCGATGCGCTGTACAAGCTATAAAATAAATATATATTAATATATTAAAAACTAAACACTGGTTTTAAGACATATAATACTGAACATTAAAATAGAAACACTAATTTTAAGATAAATAATACTAAAATTATAAAATGTCCGTCACGACGAAACAATTTAAGTTAATTAAAATGTCTAATAAAAAGATGAGTCTTTAAAGACTTTCTAAACCTATTCAGTGTCCCTGATGCACGAATGTTCACCGGTAGTTCATTCCATAGTCGCGGTGCTGCTGCGCCAAATGACAAGTCGCCGATGCATTTCTTCATGATACCTTGGTGCAGTGTTGGCACATGGTCCTGGCATAGGCGTCCATCACGCTCTCATGGCTGCACAAGTTCTGCCAGATAAGACGGCGCTAAACCATGAATACATTTGTAAGTCACCACCAACACCTTGAACACAATTCGACTCGCATCCGGCAGCCAATGCAGTTCCTTTAACACTGGCGTTATGTGGTCGTGTCAGCTTGTGCGTGTTACTAGTCTGGCTGCATTGTTCTGGACTCGCTGCAGTGTTGATTTTCGCAAACGTCTAATTTGCAATGAATTTATCAGACTCAAAGTTGTCAACACATTTTTTCAGTGCTAAGTTTGTTTGTTGTTGTATTATAGGCTTGCCTACAGACATTTGAGGAACTTGAGATAATCGATCCAGACACTGTATGGTTGCTTCTTTGTGATGTCTACTGCCAACAGCCACTGATCGCCCCACACCCTGCATTCAAGGACGTCAAGGTTTGTTGCCACCACTGGTTGTCATTACATTCAAGGACGTCAAGGTTTGTTGCCACCACTGGTTGTCATTACATTCAAGGACGTCAAGGTTTGTTGCCACCACTGGTTGTCATTACATTCAAGGACGTCAAGGTTTGTTGCCACCACTGGTTGTCATTACATTCAAGGACGTCAAGGTTTGTTGCCACCACTGGTTGTCATTACATTCAAGGACGTCAAGGTTTGTTGCCACCACTGGTTGTCATTACATTCAAGGACGTCAAGGTTTGTTGCCACCACTGGTTGTCATTACATTCAAGGACGTCAAGGTTTGTTGCCACCACTGGTTGTCATTACATTCAAGGACGTCAAGGTTTGTTGCCACCACTGGTTGTCATTACATTCAAGGACGTCAAGGTTTGTTGCCACCACTGGTTGTCATTACATTCAAGGACGTCAAGGTTTGTTGCCACCACTGGTTGTCATTACATTCAAGGACGTCAAGGTTTGTTGCCACCACTGGTTGTCATTACATTATTCGTGATTGCTCAGATAGACTGCTTTTGAAAGTTAATGTTATGTTTATTAAATACTCTTACAGAAGTGCCTGTCATGTAGACATTTTGTGCTCATTAATGGTACATTTGGTTATGTTCGGTGCAGGATGTTTTAGGGTAGATGAGCATCACATGGTCTTGTCGCTCATCCAAGTTGTTATTATTTTCGATAACCTGATAAGTAAACCATTTGAAAGTGCAGCGATATATTATCTATTTGTTATATATGTCAGTCAACAGTGTTTACTTTGTATCTAGCTTGTAGGAGTGCTGTTTGAACAAGTGTATGTAGCTGTGTTTGACAGTCAACAGTGTTTACATTGTATCTAGCTTGTAGGAGTGCTGTTTGAACAACTACACGTAGCTGTGTTTGTCAGTCAAGAGTGTTTACATTGTATCTAGTTTGTAGGAGTGCTGTTTAAACAAGTACACGTAGCTGTGTTTGTCAGTCAAGAGTGTTTACATTGTATCTAGTTTGTAGGAGTGCTGTTTGAACAAGTACACGTAGCTGGGTTTGTCAGTCAAGAGTGTTTACATTGTATCTAGTTTGTAGGAGTGCTGTTTGAACAAGTACACGTAGCTGGGTTTGTCAGTCAAGAGTGTTTACATTGTATCTAGTTTGTAGCAGTGCTGTTTGAACAAGTACATGTAGCTGTGTTTGTCAGTCAACGGGTGTTTACATTGTATCTAGCTTGTAGGAGTGCTGTTTGAACAAGTGTATGTAGCTGTGTTTGTCAGTCAAGAGTGTTTACATTGTATCTAGCTTGTAGGAGTGCTGTTTGAACAAGTGTATGTAGCTGTGTTTGTCAGTCAAGAGTGTTTACATTGTATCTAGCTTGTAGGAGTGCTGTTTGAACAAGTGTATGTAGCTGTGTTTGTCAGTCAACAGTGTTTACATTGTATCTAGCTTGTAGGAGTGCTGTTTGAACAAGTGTATGTAGCTGTGTTTGTCAGTCAACAGTGTTTACATTGTATCTAGTTTGTAGGAGTGCTGTTTGAACAAGTGTATGTAGCTGTGTTTGTCAGTCAAGAGTGTTTACATTGTATCTAGCTTGTAGGAGTGCTGTTTGAACAAGTGTATGTAGCTGTGTTTGTCAGTCAACAGTGTTTACATTGTATCTAGCTTGTAGGAGTGCTGTTTGAACAAGTGTATGTAGCTGTGTTTGTCAGTCAACAGTGTTTACATTGTATCTAGTTTGTAGGAGTGCTGTTTGAACAAGTGTATGTAGCTGTGTTTGTCAGTCAACAGTGTTTACATTGTATCTAGCTTGTAGGAGTGCTGTTTGAACAAGTGTATGTAGCTGTGTTTGTCAGTCAACAGTGTTTACATTGTATCTAGTTTGTAGGAGTGCTGTTTGAACAAGTACACGTAGCTGTGTTTGTCAGTCAAGAGTGTTTACATTGTATCTAGTTTGTAGGAGTGCTGTTTGAACAAGTACATGTAGCTGTGTTTGTCAGTCAAGAGTGTTTACATTGTATCTAGTTTGTAGGAGTGCTGTTTGAACAAGTACACGTAGCTGGGTTTGTCAGTCAAGAGTGTTTACATTGTATCTAGTTTGTAGAGTGCTGTTTGAACAAGTACATGTAGCTGTGTTTGTCAGTCAACAGTGTTTACATTGTATCTAGCTTGTAGGAGTGCTGTTTGAACAAGTACACGTAGCTGTGTTTGTCAGTCAAGAGTGTTTACATTGTATCTAGTTTGTAGGAGTGCTGTTTGAACAAGTACACGTAGCTGTGTTTGTCAGTCAAGAGTGTTTACATTGTATCTAGTTTGTTGTAACACACACTGTAGTACAGTCAAGAGTACAGTATCTGCTGTTTACAAGTGTAGTCAAGAGTGTTTACATTGTATCTAGTTTGTAGTGCTGTTTGAACAAGTAGTAGCTGGGTTTGTCAGTCAAGAGTGTTTACATTGTACTAAGTACACGTAGCTGTGTTTGTCAGTCAAGAGTGTTTACATTGTATCTAGTTTGTAGGAGTGCTGTTTGAACAAGTACACGTAGCTGTGTTTGTCAGTCAAGAGTGTTTACATTGTATCTAGTTTGTAGGAGTGCTGTTTAAACAAGTACACGTAGCTGTGTTTGTCAGTCAAGAGTGTTTACATTGTATCTAGTTTGTAGGAGTGCTGTTTGAACAAGTACACGTAGCTGGGTTTGTCAGTCAAGAGTGTTTACATTGTATCTAGTTTGTAGGAGTGCTGTTTAAACAAGTACACGTAGCTGTGTTTGTCAGTCAAGAGTGTTTACATTGTATCTAGTTTGTAGGAGTGCTGTTTGAACAAGTACACGTAGCTGGGTTTGTCAGTCAAGAGTGTTTACATTGTATCTAGTTTGTAGCAGTGCTGTTTGAACAAGTACATGTAGCTGTGTTTGTCAGTCAACGGGTGTTTACATTGTATCTAGCTTGTAGGAGTGCTGTTTGAACAAGTACACGTAGCTGTGTTTGTCAGTCAAGAGTGTTTACATTGTATCTAGTTTGTAGGAGTGCTGTTTGAACAAGTACACGTAGCTGTGTTTGTCAGTCAAGAGTGTTTACATTGTATCTAGTTTGTAGGAGTGCTGTTTAAACAAGTACATGTAGCTGTGTTTGTCAGTCAACGGGTGTTTACATTGTATCTAGCTTGTAGGAGTGCTGTTTGAACAAGTGTATGTAGCTGTGTTTGTCAGTCAAGAGTGTTTACATTGTATCTAGCTTGTAGGAGTGCTGTTTGAACAAGTGTATGTAGCTGTGTTTGTCAGTCAACAGTGTTTACATTGTATCTAGTTTGTAGGAGTGCTGTTTGAACAAGTGTATGTAGCTGTGTTTGTCAGTCAAGAGTGTTTACATTGTATCTAGCTTGTAGGAGTGCTGTTTGAACAAGTGTATGTAGCTGTGTTTGTCAGTCAACAGTGTTTACATTGTATCTAGCTTGTAGGAGTGCTGTTTGAACAAGTGTATGTAGCTGTGTTTGTCAGTCAACAGTGTTTACATTGTATCTAGTTTGTAGGAGTGCTGTTTGAACAAGTGTATGTAGCTGTGTTTGTCAGTCAACAGTGTTTACATTGTATCTAGCTTGTAGGAGTGCTGTTTGAACAAGTGTATGTAGCTGTGTTTGTCAGTCAACAGTGTTTACATTGTATCTAGCTTGTAGGAGTGCTGTTTGAACAAGTGTATGTAGCTGTGTTTGTCAGTCAACAGTGTTTACATTGTATCTAGCTTGTAGGAGTGCTGTTTAAACAAGTGTAGCTGTGTTTGTCAGTCAACAGTGTTTACATTGTATCTAGCTTGTAGGAGTGCTGTTTGAACAAGTGTATGTAGCTGTGTTTGTCAGTCAACAGTGTTTACATTGTATCTAGCTTGTAGGGTGCTGTTTGAACAAGTGTATGTAGCACATGTTTGTCAGTCAGTATGTTTACTATTGTATCTAGTCAACAGTGTTTACATTGTATCTAGTTTGTAGAGCTGTTTGAACAAGTGTATGTAGCTGTGTTTGTCAGTCAACAGTGTTTACATTGTATCTAGCTTGTAGTGCTGTTTGAACAAGTGTATGTAGCTGTGTTTGTCAGTCAACAGTGTTTACATTGTATCTAGCTTGTAGGAGTGCTGTTTGAACAAGTGTATGTAGCTGTGTTTGTCAGTCAACAGTGTTTACATTGTATCTAGTTTGTAGCAGTGCTGTTTGAACAAGTACACGTAGCTGTGTTTGTCAGTCAAGAGTGTTTACATTGTATCTAGTTTGTAGGAGTGCTGTTTAAACAAGTACACGTAGCTGTGTTTGTCAGTCAAGAGTGTTTACATTGTATCTAGTTTGTAGGAGTGCTGTTTGAACAAGTACACGTAGCTGGGTTTGTCAGTCAAGAGTGTTTACATTGTATCTAGTTTGTAGGAGTGCTGTTTGAACAAGTACATGTAGCTGTGTTTGTCAGTCAACGGGTGTTTACATTGTATCTAGCTTGTAGGAGTGCTGTTTGAACAAGTACACGTAGCTGTGTTTGTCAGTCAAGAGTGTTTACATTGTATCTAGTTTGTAGGAGTGCTGTTTGAACAAGTACACGTAGCTGTGTTTGTCAGTCAAGAGTGTTTACATTGTATCTAGTTTGTAGGAGTGCTGTTTAAACAAGTACATGTAGCTGTGTTTGTCTGTCAACGGTGTTTACATTGTATCTAGTTTGTAGGGGTGCTGTTTAAACAAGTACATGTAGCTGTGTTTGTCAGTCAACGAGTGTTTACATTGTATCTAGTTTGTAGGAGTGCTGTTTAAACAAGTACATGTAGCTGTGTTTGTCAGTCAACGGGTGTTTACATTGTATCTAGTTTGTAGATGTGCTGTTTGAACAAGTACATGTAGCTGTGTTTGTCAGTCAACGGGTGTTTACATTGTATCTAGTTTGTAGGAGTGCTGTTTGAACAAGTACATGTAGCTGTTTGTCAGTCAACGGTGTTTATATTGTATCTAGTTTGTAGGAGTGCTGTTTGAACAAGTGCATGTAGCTGTGTTTGTCAGTCAACGGGTGTTTACATTGTATCTAGTTTGTAGGAGTGCTGTTTGAACAAGTACATGTAGCTGTGTTTGTCAGTCAATGGGTGTTTACATTGTATCTAGTTTGTAGGAGTGCTGTTTGAACAAGTACATGTAGCGGTGTTTGTCAGTCAACAGTGTTTACATTGTATCTAGTTTGTAGGAGTGCTGTTTGAACAAGTACATGTAGCTGTGTTTGTCAGTCAACGGGTGTTTACATTGTATCTAGTTTGTAGGAGTGCTGTTTGAACAAGTACATGTAGCTGTGTTTGTCAGTCAACGGTGTTTACATTGTATCTAGTTTGTAGGAGTGCTGTTTGAACAAGTACATGTAGCTGTGTTTGTCAGTCAACGGTGTTTACATTGTATCTAGTTTGTAGGAGTGCTGTTTGAACAAGTGCATGTAGCTGTGTTTGTCAGTCAACAGTGTTTACATTGTATCTAGTTTGTAGGAGTGCTGTTTGAACAAGTACATGTAGCTGTGTTTGTCAGTCAACGGGTGTTCACATTGTATCTAGTTTGTAGGAGTGCTGTTTGAACAAGTGCATGTAGCTGTGTTTGTCAGTCAACAGTGTTTACATTGTATCTAGTTTGTAGGAGTGCTGTTTGAACAAGTACATGTAGCTGTGTTTGTCAGTCAACGGGTGTTCACATTGTATCTAGTTTGTAGGAGTGCTGTTTGAACAAGTGCATGTAGCTGTGTTTGTCAGTCAACAGTGTTTACATTGTATCTAGTTTGTAGGAGTGCTGTTTGAACAAGTACGTGTAGCTGTGTTTGTCAGTCAACGGGTGTTTACATTGTATCTAGTTTGTAGGAGTGCTGTTTGAACAAGTACATGTAGCTGTGTTTGTCAGTCAACGGGTGTTTACATTGTATCTAGTTTGTAGGAGTGCTGTTTGAACAAGTACATGTAGCGGTGTTTTTCAGTCAACGGTGTTTACATTGTATCTAGTTTGTAGGAGTGCTGTTTGAACAAGTGTATGTAGCTGTGTTTGTCAGTCAACGGTGTTTACATTGTATCTAGTTTGTAGGAGTGCTGTTTGAACAAGTGCATGTAGCTGTGTTTGTCAGTCAACAGTGTTTACATTGTATCTAGTTTGTAGGAGTGTTGTTTGAACAAGTACATTTAGTTGTTTGTCAGTCAACAGTGTTTACATTGTATCTAGTTTGTAGGAGTGCTGTTTGAACAAGTACATGTAGCGGTGTTTGTCAGTCAACGGTGTTTACATTGTATCTAGTTTGTAGGAGTGCTGTTTGAACAAGTGTATGTAGCTGTGTTTGTCAGTCAAGAGTGTTTACATTGTATCTAGCTTGTAGGAGTGCTGTTTGAACAAGTGCATGTAGCTGTGTTTGTCAGTCAATGGTGTTTACATTGTATCTAGTTTGTAGGAATGCTGTTTAAACAAGTACATGTAGCTGTGTCTGAAATAATTATGGTTGATTTCAGATGGCTGGAAGTGAGGAAAGAAATGAGTACAGCAATAACGTAACAGTCCTGATGGGAAAGTGAGAGAGGCAGCAATTGTACCAAGGACTAGTTGTACACAGACAATATAACAGGACTTGTAGATGACTGTGACAACAGAGTCTAGGTGGTGACTCATCAAATAAATGTCTTCCTATTCATCAAATATGCTTGTTTCTGTGAGAACTAGAACATTCTGGTGTGTTATTTTTATTTGCCACATACATTGTTGCATATACAAGGAAGTTAAAATGTAACAAAATAATATAATGTACTCAAAATAATCTGACAATAAAGTAAATGCAAATCTTTCCTTCATTTGAATATGTAACTTAATCTCTTCACAAGCCTGTATCAGCAATGTATCATTATGTATCATTATGCACATCAGAATGCAGAGTCAAAACAACATCTGAGAAATCTACATTGTCACAATTCCCCCCATGTGATGGTTCTACATTGTCAGTTTCCCCCATGTGGTGGTTCTACATTGTCACAGTTCCCCCATGTGGTGGTTCTACATTGTCACAGTTCCCCCATGTGATAGTTCTATGTTGTCACAGTTCCCCCATGTGGAGGTTCTACATTGTCACAGTCCCCCCATGTGGTGGTTCTACATTGTCACAATCCCCCATGTGGTGGTTCTACATTGTCACAGTCCCCCCCATGTGGTGGTTCTACATTGTCACAGTTCCCCCATGTGGTGGTTCTACATTGTCACAGTTCCCCCATGAGGTGGTTCTACATTGTCACAGTCCCCCATGCAGTGGTTCTCCAACGTATTTTGCACAAGGCCAGCCAACGTGGGTCAACGGTTCTGATGTGATTATAAAACAAATGTCCAGCTTTTTTACAATTAACAATTCCCACAATGTAGTTCCTGTAGCAAATAAACTGACCTTGAGTATAAGAAATGACTTTCACAAGTGCTACAAGTCATCCATGGAGAAAACAGGATTGCCAGTGACAGAGAGTCACACAGGACTGTTAATGACAAAGTCACACAGGATTGTTCGTGACAGAAAGTTACACAAGACTGTCAGTGACAGAAAGTCATGCAGGATTGTCAGTGGCAGAAAGTTACACAGGATTGTCGGTGACAGTCACACATGTTTGTTATTGATATAAAGCCACACATTATAAAAGAAAGTCGTGTCAGGTCATATGTCCAGTGTCACAAGTGACATGGAAAGAGAAGGACCAGGTCCTATGTAAAGTGTCAGAAATGACTCGGCAAGAGAATGACCATGTGCTATGTCAAGTGTCACAAGTGACATGGCAAGAGAAGGACCAGTTCCTATGTCCAATGTCACAAGTGACATTGCAAGATAAGGACCAGGTCCTATGTCAAGTCTCACAAGTGATATGTCAAGATTAGGACCACGTCCTATGTCAAAAGTGACATGGCAAGAGAAGGACCAGGTCCTATGTCAAATGTCATGAGTGACATGGCAAAAGAAAGACCAGATCCTATATCAAGTGTCACAATTGACATGGCAAGATAAGGACCAGGCTCTGCATAACTAGTTTTGTTGTAGATTGAAGTAATATGTTAACTTCAAAACAGACCAACTAGTGATGTTGATGAAAAGAAAAGGACCAGGACCTAAGTCAAGTGTCACAAGTGACAAGGCAAGAGAAGGACCAAGTCATATGTCAAATGTTACAAGTGATATGACAAGTGAAGGACCAGGTCATATCTCAAGTCTCACAAGTGTCATGGCAAGAACAGGACAATGTACTATATCAAGTGTCACAAGTGACATGGCAAGAGAAGAACCATGTCCTATGTCAAGTCTCACAAGTGACATGGCAAGAGAAGGACAGGTCCTATGTCAAGTGTAACAAGTCACATGACATGAGAAGGACCAGGTCCTGTCAATTGTCACGTGACAAGAGAAGGACCAGGTCCTGTCAAGTGTCACAAGTGACATTGCAAGAGAAGGACCAGATCATATGTCCAGTGTCACAAGTGACATGGCAAGTGAAGGACCAGGTCCTATGTCAAGTCTCACAAGTATATGGCAAGATAAAGCCCAGGTCATGTCTCAAGTCTCACAAGTGATATTTCAAGATTAGGACCAGGACCTATGTCAAATCTCACAAGTGACTTGGCAAGAATAGGACAATGTACTATGTCAAGTGTCACAAGTGACATGGAAGTGAAGAACCATGTCCTATGTCAAGTCTCACAAGTGACATGGCAAGAGAAGGACCAGGTCCTATGTCAAGTGTCACAAGTCATATGACAAGAGAAGGACCAGGTCATGTCTCAAGTCTCACACATGATATTTCAAGATTAGGACCACGTCCTATGTCATATGTCTCAAGTGACATGGCAAGAGAAAGCCCAGGCTCTGTATAACTAGTTTTGTTGTAGATTGAAGTAATATGTTACCTTTAAAACAGACCAACTAGAGATGATGATGAAAGTCACTCATCTGCACACCTGACCATGAGTCATTAAGTCTGACCACTCAGTGGATATGGACCTGACCACAGAAATCCACTTTTGCACCATATATACAAGACTATACAAAATACAACAAACTTATACAATCACAATATGGATATGCAAGACATTCCAATATACATTTAACAGTAAATAGCCACAATAGGTGACCACTAGAATGCACCAGCCACAGGTGGTCACTAGAGTGCACCAGCCACAGGTGACCACTAGAGGGCACCAGCCACAGGTGGCCACTAGAATGCACCAGCCACAGGTGGCCACTAGAATGCACCAACCACAGGTGACCACTAGAGGACACCAGCCACAGGTGACCACTAGAATGCACCAGCCACAGGTGGCCACTAGAGTGCACCAGCCTCAGGTGACCACTAGAGTGCACCAGCCACAGGTGACCACTAGAATGCACCAGCCACAGGTGATCACGAGAATGCACTAGCTACAGGTGGCCACTAGAATGCACCAGACACAGGTGACCACTAGAATGCACCAGCCAACGGTGACCACTAGAGTGCACCAGCCACAGGTGATCACGAGAATGCACCAGCTACAGGTGACCACTAGAATGCACAAGCCACAGGTGACCACTAGAGTGCACCAGCCACAGGTGATGACGAGAATGCACCAGCTACAGGTGACAACTAGAATGCACCAGCCACATGTGGCCATTAGAATGCACCAGCTACAGGTGACCACTAGAATGCACCAGCCACAGGTGGCCACTAGAATGCACCAGCCACAGGTGACCACTAGAATGCACCAGCTACAGGTGACCACTAGAATGCACCAGCCACAGGTGACAATTAGAATGCACCAGCCACAGTTGACCACTAGAATGCACCAGCCACAGGTGATCATGTGAATGCACCATCCACAGGTGATCACGAGAATGCACGAATGAAGCAACCGATTCAATAATATGTGTATAAAAATGCAAAAAGATGTTGCTACTTACCGTGGTGATAAACTACCAGCCATAAATTATCTTGGATATGCATGATCAACAATAAATGCTTCAGCTACACCAAAAATGCACTACTGATCAACAGACGGCATATATTACAGATTGCACATAACAGCACGATCTCAAAGTCATCTCAATTGAAGATCACAACTTATAAACAGTTCATCTCCTGGTCAACAGGTAGAGCTGGAGTCTGAAATGGATTCCCACAACTGCAACAAAGGGAAACAGACATTGATAGAGTAATATGAACAGACACTGACAACACATGATGATTGTGAGTGAATACATGATGATTATGAGTGAACATGTAATAATTGTGAGTGAACACATGATGATTGTGAGTCAACACATGAGGATGATTGTGAGTCAACACACAATGATTGTGAGCGAACACATGATGATAGTGAGCAACACATGATGAATGTGAGTGAACATATGATGATGATGAGTGGACACATGATGATAGTGAGTCAGCACATGATGATTGTGAGTGAACATATGATGATGATGAGTGAACACATGATGATAGTGAGTCCACACATGATGATGATTGTGAGTGAACACACAATGATTGTGAGTGAACACATGATCATTGATGATTGTGAATGAACACATGACGATGATGAATGAACACATGACGATAGTGAGTGAACACATGATCATTTATGATTGTGAGTGAACACATGACGATGATGAATGAACACATGATGATAGTGAGTGAACACATGATGATGATTGTGAGTGAATACACGATGATTGTGAGTCAACAGCTGAATGATTCCCAGAGTCAAGATGGTTTTCGCTTGAACAGGTCTGCCAGGGAGTAAAGTGCAAAGCATTTTGAGCAGTCCTGAGGACTGGACACTGCGCTAAATAAGAACTTACGTGACACCCATGGAAAGACACAGTTGGATCTCTAGTGCCAGAGTACGGAAAGACACAGTTGGATCTCTATGGCCAGACCATGGAAAGACACAACTGGATCTCTAGTGCCAGAGTACGGAAAGACACAGTTGGATCTCTCTAGGGCCAGATGTGACACCCATGGAAAGACACAGTTGGGTCTCTCTATGGCTAGATCATGGAAAGACACAGTTGGATCTCTAAGACCAGACCAAGGAAAGACACAGTTGGATCTTTAGGGCCAGACGTGACACCCATGGAAAGAAACAGTTGGATTTGTACGGCCAGACCATGGAAAGACTCAGTTGGACCTCTCTAGGGCCAGACGTGACACCCATGGAAAGACACAGTTGGATATGTAGGGCCAGACCTTGGAAAGACACAGTTGAGTCTCTAGGGCTAGACCATGGAAAGACACAGTTGGATCTCTAAGACCAGACCAAGGAAAGACACAGTTGGATCTTTAGGGCCAGACGTGACACCCATGGAAAGAAACAGTTGGATTTGTACGGCCAGACCATGGAAAGACTCAGTTGGACCTCTCTAGGGCCAGACGTGACACCCATGGAAAGACACAGTTGGATATGTAGGGCCAGACCTTGGAAAGACACAGTTGAGTCTCTAGGGCTAGACCATGGAAAGACACATCTGGATCTCTAGGGCCAGGCGTGACACACATGGAAAGACACAGTTGGATCTCTAGTGCCAGAGTACGGAAAAACACAGTTGGATCTCTATGGCCAGACCATGGAAAGACACAACTGGATCTCTAGTGCCAGAGTACGGAAAGACACAGTTGGATCTCTCTAGGGCCAGATGTGACACCCATGGAAAGACACAGTTGGGTCTCTCTATGGCTAGATCATGGAAAGACACAGTTGGATCTCTAAGACCAGACCAAGGAAAGACACAGTTGGATCTTTAGGGCCAGACGTGACACCCATGGAAAGAAACAGTTGGATTTGTACGGCCAGACCATGGAAAGACTCAGTTGGACCTCTCTAGGGCCAGACGTGACACCCATGGAAAGACACAGTTGGATATGTAGGGCCAGACCTTGGAAAGACACAGTTGAGTCTCTAGGGCTAGACCATGGAAAGACACATCTGGATCTCTAGGGCCAGGCGTGACACACATGGAAAGACACAGTTGGATCTCTAGGGCCAGACCATGGGAAGACACAGTTGGATCTCTCTAGGGCCTGATGTGACACCCATGGAAAGACACAGTTGGATCTTTAGGGCCAGACGTGACACCCATGGAAAGACACAGTAGAATATGTGGGCCAGACCATGGAAAGACTCAGTGGGACCTCTCTAGGACCTGACGTGACACCCATGGAAAGACACAGTTGGATATGTAGGGCCAGACCATGGAAAGACACAGTTGGATCTCTAGTGCCAGTTGTTACACTGGTGAAAGATAAAAGGTGAGTTGGACAAGCAGCCTGCCTTGTGGCCTGTGTGTGTACCTTTAGTTTCTGTTGCACGGTGGATGTCATTGAGTTCGCTCCATTCTGTGTCTTGTTGAGGCCATTGCTGGTGGCCACGCCCCGCTGGGCCACTACACACTCACTACGGGCCGCTGGTGTCCACAAACAAGTGTCAGTTTGATGACGTGGTGTCACTGACATATTCCGTGTCGGTGACGCAGTACCGACAACCTTGCTTGTGATGCACTTATTAATGACAGACACAGCCTGCTTCTTCTGGGGCAACCTGTTGTTCTGTCTTCTGCCAGCACTAGAGCTTGTCGACATTCTTGTGGCGCGGGTCACAGAAGACGTGGAATGTGAACTCTTGTTCTTCACGGGCAACTTCAAGTTGCCACTTTTACTTGAGTCCTTCTGCACAGAAATAGCATCTTAACAATAAAATGTCACTATTTGTTAAAATTACGAAATGAAGAAGAACGAACAAACAAAAAGGTGAATAGATCTGATACCTGGGAGATTTCACAAGATTGCCACCCAGAGAATTAACTCTAGGTGGCAGGTGGACAAGGAAGCCCTTTGGCTTATCGAGAGTCCGACCCTTTTATCTGAGGTATGTGTCGATTTTATTTTTAAACATATTCACGCTACTAGCACCCACACAATCAGCAGATAATCTGTTCCTTTCATTTACAGTCCTTTGTGAGAATGAGAACTTTCTTATGCGTAATCTACACTGCTCCTTTGCTAATGTAACTTCATATCCTCTAGTCCTATCTTTCTTAACTGAGAAAAAAATATTTCTATCAATATTTTCATAACCATTCATTATTTTAAACACTTCTATCTGATCTCCTCTCAATCTCCTGGTCTCTAGTGTTGTTAAGCTGCATTTTTTAGGCATATTTCGTAACTAAGATCCCTCAGTTTTGGTATCATTTTAGTTGCTCTCCTCTGCACTCTTTCTAGCATATCTATGTCCTTCCTGCGATATGGCCTCCATGCTTGAATACAATATTCTAAATCTAAGTAGACGATATCTACTGGTGATCCCTCATCTACCCACTTAGTGATGTCTTCCAAAAAACATAACATATTTGTTAAGCATGACCTCGCTTTAAAAAACCCATGTTGAGATGGGTTTATCAAGTTATGACTAACAAAAAAATCCACCATATGATCTTTAATTAGTCTTTCTAATAATTTGCAAATCACTGATGTTACACTCATTGGTCTATAGTTCTCTGACTTGTTTCTCGAACCTTTTTTAAATAACGGTATAATGTTTGCCTCTTTCCATTCTAAAGGAACCACTCCATCTTCTAATGACAAATTGAAAACGGTTGCAAGTGGTACGCTAAATCTGAATCTGCTCCCTTGAACTTAGCCTCTGGAACTGGCAGTGAACTAATGTCTTCTCTGGTAAACACTGAACTAAAGTACTCATTCAGGTCTTCTGCCATTAAGAATCCCTCTGATATTATATTTCCAGCACTATCTTCTAGAGGACCAACCTTATCTTGAACTTTCTGTTTGCTTCGAACAGACGCATAAAAACTCTTGCTGTCATGTTAAATATTACTAGCTACGTACCCGGTAATTGTTGTTTATAGCTTCTCTTTGAATTTCTAATTTCAGCTGTAGCTTGGTTAAGTGCTTCTTTATAACTGTTGTAGTCTTCATCATTTCCAGTACATCTGTATGACTTCCACATCATTTCTTTACACTTAATTTTTCTAATGGCTTCTTTCGATAAGTGTTTCTTTTTGGATCGTTTCCCTTGTTTTTTGAAGGGTACAAATTTATCGACTATGCACTTAATTTCACTCTTTAATATATTCCAGCATTCTGTTGCTGTCTCATTTTTCAGTGTGTTATTCCAGTCTATCTTTGCTAACTATTTCCTCATGTCCTTATACCTTGCTTTGTGGATATTTCTCCTATACTGCTTTTTACTATTCCTTTCTGATTTTACTTTGATGGTAAAATGTATCTGGTTGTGATCACTACTCCCCAGTGGCTCACATATCTTGACATTGTCAACTAATTCATTATGTGAGGTCAAAGCTATGTCTAACACATTCTCACCCCTGGTTGGTTCTAGCACATGATGAGAAAGGAATGTATCTTGAACTAAAACTAAAAACTTGTGGTCCTCACTCCCCATACTCTTTAGAGATTTCCATTGTATATGCCCATGGTTAAAATCCCCCATAATAATGCAGTCCCGTTTGCTTACTTCCCTTATAGCGTTTTGTATTTTTTCATTCTCTTCTATGCTTATTGTATTGTATTGTATTTATTCAGTTTCCAACAGGTCCAGTGGACCCAGTAACATGAATGATAACTGAAACAATACATATCAATAATAAAACAATAATAGAATAATAAAAACAATAAGGACATAAAAACCACACAATATCAGCATAAAATATACCAGGCAAACATCTGTTATACATAGAAATGTCTTTGAATTGAGGATCTAAATGGTTCAGCTCCTGAATATATATCACAAGTTGGATCACTTACATACAATGTGTTGAAAGTAGTCATACATCTATTCAAAACACAGTGTTTTCTAATGTTGATTCTGCTATTGGAAACTCTAAAAGGGATGTAGTTTCGTAGAGATCGTGAAGGACAGTGACATTGGACAGCCCCTGCCAGATACGACGAGTCTAGTTGGGAGTGCACACACTTGTGTAAAAACATAAGATCTGCAACTTGCCTACGATGTTGAAGGGAAGGTAGTCTAAAATGATGGCAAAGCTCAAGATAACTGACAGAGGAGTACTGTATTTTGGATTTGTAACATAGATATTTAATGAATTTCTTTTGAACTCGTTCGATTTTGTCAATAAATGTACGTTGCCAGGGATTCCAAATAACACTGCAATACTCCAACTAGCTTCTGACTAGAGATATATACAGTACAAGGATCGCAAAGCCTGTACATCGGTAAATGTTGTGCAAACGTGCTTAATAAAACCACTCATTTTAAAAGCTTAACAAACAACGATTAATATGCTCTTTAAAAGTCAAACTGTCGGTCAATGAAAGGAGATACTGCCAGCCTTCCCCAAAGTTAGTATATTAATACCTAGAAGGAGATACTGCCAGTCTTCCCCAAAGTTAGTATATTAATACCTGGAAGGAGATACTGCCAGCCTTCCCCAAAGTTAGTATATTAATACCTAGAAGGAGATACTGCCAGCCTTCCCCAAAGTTAGTATATTAATACCTGGAAGGAGATACTGCCAGCCTTCCCCAAAGTTAGTATATTAATACCTGGAAGGAGATACTGCCAGCCTTCCCCAAAGTTAGTATATTAATACCTAGGAGATACTGCCAGCCTTCCCCAAAGTTAGTATATTAATACCTGGAAGGAGATACTGCCAGCCTTCCCCAAAGTTAGTATGATAATACCTAGAAGGAGATACTGCCAGCCTTCCCCAAAGTTAGTATATTAATACCTGGAAGGAGATACTGCCAGCCTTCCCCAAAGTTAGTATATTAATACCTAGGAGATACTGCCAGCCTTCCTCAAAGTTAGTATATTAATACCTAGGAGATACTGCCAGCCTTCCCCAAAGTTAGTATATTAATACCTAGAAGGAGATACTGCCAGCCTTCCCCAAAGTTAGTATATTAATACCTAGAAGGAGATACTGCCAGCCTTCCCCAAAGTTAGTATATTAATACCTGGAAGGAGATACTGCCAGCCTTCCCCAAAGTTAGTATATTAATACCTAGGAGATACTGCCAGCCTTCCCCACAGTTAGTATATTAATACCTGGAAGGAGATACTGCCAGCCTTCCCCAAAGTTAGTATATTAATACCTGGAAGGAGATACTGCCAGCCTTCCCCAAAGTTAGTATATTAATACCTAGGAGATACTGCCAGCCTTCCCCAAAGTTAGTATATTAATACCTGGAAGGAGATACTGCCAGCCTTCCCCAAAGTTAGTATGATAATACCTAGAAGGAGATACTGCCAGCCTTCCCCAAAGTTAGTATATTAATACCTGGAAGGAGATACTGCCAGCCTTCCCCAAAGTTAGTATATTAATACCTAGGAGATACTGCCAGCCTTCCTCAAAGTTAGTATATTAATACCTAGGAGATACTGCCAGCCTTCCCCAAAGTTAGTATATTAATACCTAGAAGGAGATACTGCCAGCCTTCCCCAAAGTTAGTATATTAATACCTAGAAGGAGATACTGCTGCCTTCCCCAAAGTTAGTATATTAATACCTAGAAGGAGATACTGCCAGCCTTCCCCAAAGTTAGTATATTAATACCTAGAAGGAGATACTGCCAGCCTTCCCCAAAGTTAGTATATTAATACCTAGAAGGAGATACTGCCAGCCTTCCCCAAAGTTAGTATATTAATACCTAGAAGGAGATACTGCCAGCCTTCCCCAAAGTTAGTATGTTAATACCTAGAAGGAGATACTGCCAGCCTTCCCCAAAGTTTGTATATTAATACCTAGAAGGAGATACTGCCAGCCTTCCCCAAAGTTAGTATATTAATACCTAGAAGGAGATACTGCCAGCCTTCCCCAAAGTTAATATATTAATACCTAGAAGGAGATACTGCCAGCCTTCCCCAAAGTTAATATATTAATACCTAGAAGGAGATACTGCCAGTCTTCCCCAAAGTTAGTATATTAATACCTAGGATATACTGCCAGCCTTCCCCAAAGTTAGTATATTAATACCTGGAAGGAGATACTGCCAGCCTTCCCCAAAGTTAGTATATTAATACCTAGAAGGAGATACTGCCAGTCTTCCCCAAAGTTAGTGTATTAATACCTAGGATATACTGCCAGCCTTCCCCAAAGTTAGTATATTAATACCTAGAATGAGATACTGCCAGCCTTCCCCAAAGTTAGTATATTAATACCTAGAAGGAAATACTGCCAGCCTTCCCCAAAGTTAGTATATTAATACCTAGAAGGAAATACTGCCAGCCTTCCCCAAAGTTAGTATATTAATACCTAGAAGGAGATACTGCCAGCCTTCCCCAAAGTTAGTATATTAATACCTAGAAGGAGATACTGCCAGCCTTCCCCAAAGTTAGTATATTAATACCTAGAAGGAGATACTGCCTGCCTTCCCCAAAGTTAGTATATTAATACCTAGGATATACTGCCAGCCTTCCCCAAAGTTAGTATATTAATACCTGGAAGGAGATACTGCCAGCCTTCCCCAAAGTTAGTATATTAATACCTAGAAGGAAATACTGCCAGCCTTCCCCAAAGTTAGTATATTAATACCTAGGAGATACTGCCAGCCTTCCCCAAAGTTAGTATATTAATACCTAGGAGATACTGCCAGCCTTCCCCAAAGTTAGTATATTAATACCTAGGAGATACTGCCAGCCTTCCCCATATATCAACAAAGCATTTGAAACGAATTTATTTTTCTGCATATTTACTAAGTATGTATGTGTATATTCAAGGTATATTATTCGTTATCAACAAACTGTGATAAATGTCAGTACATTTTGTTTAGTTACTTAAATGGCTACACACAATATTACATATGTTACATTACAATTTTAGTTTTTTTGTCTAAAATGTTATAAATTATTATAGGTTTATTGTTAAAACGATAAATCTCAGTTTCTTTGATATTAACCTTGATTTATGAGAATGTGTTCTGTGTGTTCAATGAACATAACTGCAAGCAATGTACTTAACAAATCAAACGTATTGCTTATAATGAAAGGAATATAAATTTTGACAAAACACTAAGGTTTTACAATAAACAGTGGAAACTGAGACATGCACAAAATTGCACATAATCGTGACTGATAAATTATTCAACTAATACCTAATTAGCCCATATGTTGATAATTGCTGATCTGGTGAACTCTTCATCTCTAAGCCCATCAACATAGCAGCTGTTTAAGTTACGCAATCATGGAACCCAGCCAACCCTGCTCTCTGCACACCATGACACTATACATGTACACCCCTAAATGAACTAGATTCTGAAGTCATGGTGGGTGATTGGTGTGGTGTTGAATTTTGATTCATTGTATTAACCAGAAGTGACTGGTATGAGCTCACAACAAATCTGGAATCATTGTATTAACCAGAAGTGACTGGTATGAGCTCACAACAAATCTGGAATCATTGTATTAACCAGAAGTGACTGGTATGAGCTCACAACAAATCTGGAATCATTGTATTAACCAGAAGTGACTGGTATGAGCTCACAACAAATCTGGAATCATTGTATTAACCAGAAGTGACTGGTATGAGCTCACAACAAATCTGGAATCATTGTATTAACCAGAAGTGACTGGTATGAGCTCACAACAAATCTGGAATCATTGTATTAACCAGAAGTGACTGGTATGAGCTCACAACAAATCTGGAATCATTGTATTAACCAGAAGTGACTGGTATGAGCTCACAACAAATCTGGAATCATTGTATTAACCAGAAGTGACTGGTATGAGCTCACAACAAATCTGGAATCATTGTATTAACCAGAAGTGACTGGTATGAGCTCACAACAAATCTGGAATCATTGTATTAACCAGAAGTGACTGGTATGAGCTCACAACAAATCTGGAATCATTGTATTAACCAGAAGTGACTGGTATGAGCTCACAACAAATCTGGAATCATTGTATTAACCAGAAGTGACTGGTATGAGCTCACAACAAATCTGGAATCATTGTATTAACCAGAAGTGACTGGTATGAGCTCACAACAAATCTGGAATCATTGTATTAACCAGAAGTGACTGGTATGAGCTCACAACAAATCTGGAATCATTGTATTAACCAGAAGTGACTGGTATGAGCTCACAACAAATCTGGAATCATTGTATTAACCAGAAGTGACTGGTATGAGCTCACAACAAATCTGGAATCATTGTATTAACCAGAAGTGACTGGTATGAGCTCACAACAAATCTGGAATCATTGTATTAACCAGAAGTGACTGGTATGAGCTCACAACAAATCTGGAATCATTGTATTAACCAGAAGTGACTGGTATGAGCTCACAACAAATCTGGAATCACTGATGACCAGCTGGATATTACTAGAAATCAACAAACCAGATGATTTTAAAGATATCATTTAGGCTCTGGATCAATCTGATGCTACGTACAAACAGATATGGACATTTCATTATTTCTACTGATTTGTAGAATATAATGAACTTGAAGTGAAAGATTAGTGTTTCACTGACTGAAGGGATTAAAAATTGCAAGTATCCTTAGCATCGTTGAATTTATTTATTACTTGTTACTGTGATACGATTTTAATTTACATTGTATATTTGTGTGCTATATGCAACCGTAGAAATGTAGCCATGTTGACAGTGTATTTATACCGTACCATATCACTTAGTTTCAACAATGTATTTGAATGAACTTTTTCACATTTGCGTCACCCTACAAATGTCCTTATTACTGTTACAAAATGAATTGAAGCTAAATTCTTCTAACTGCGATACTTTGTTGGGAATGGACGAAACCAAATGTACATCGCAGGATGCTTCTACAGCCAGGAACATGATAGTAAACCATTACAGTTCGTCGCCTCGTTATCTATCTTAAGATATATAAGCCAAAATAAAGTCATGAATTGTTATGTGCCTAAATAAATAGCAATCGTGTGTAACGTTACTTACTAGTATTGATAAAATAGCCACATTTGTCAATAGTTTTTGTATTTGAATACTTCAGCCCCAACACAAAATTATTACAAATAATCAAGTATGACTATTTTAAGTTTTGTTATTATTGCATTCAAATGAGTGAGTACATGAAAATAGTCAACTCTGTGAATGTGTAAACAACCAGTGGTGTTTCTTTAAACATGCAAACACCTGCAGATGTAGCTAATATGAGTTCCGGTGAAATATGCAAATGCAGCAAAAACCTGGGCGCAGTAAAAACCGAGTAGGTGAATATACTGGTGCATTGGTTCACGCTGACATTCAATGTTGTTATACACCAAACTGTCTTTCAAACGAACCATTTTGTCGACGGGTCTAGCCTAGATCTATCATTTAGGCCGCGCCTGCAGTAGTAACGCAGGCCATGGCAAGCTGCACGTCATTCTGTTTAATATGGTTTTAATATGTGGCAGACTAAATATGCATACTTCAAAATATGCTTACATCAAAATATACAATGCAAAACGTATGCAATACATAGAATTGTTTCAGTTTTCTGATGATAAACAACAATGGAAGGGAAATTTGCTAAGTAACGGGTTTTTAACTTGTCAATTGAAGAGCGACTAGGTTGTAGGCCAGCTGTAGGGGTCATGTTCTAGTTCTAGTTAGACGAAGAAAAGTGCAGTGTATTTTTGAGAAATAATTTTTTTAACCAAATTTACATGTTGTGACATAAGTACATTTGAGTAGGCAGATTTTCATGTGTGACTGTAGAAGGTGTTGACTGTAAAATGGTGAATTTCTAGATGATTTGAATAAACGGAAGGATATTTAGCCGCAATTTGCCTGTGTGACGTGTTTGCGGAGTAATGCTTGCCGGCATTTGTAAATATTGACGGGTGTCACACATACAGGCATTTATGAGAGCTAGAAGTATGCAAGCACGTTTTCTTATAATCAGATAAAACGTTAACGTGGTCGCCAATGGGAAACCATCTGTGTATTGACCCCCTGTATTTTGTAGAAATTTCATACAGAATATATATAGTTTAAAAGAAGTTTTTACATTTTAAGATGTCGCTGTATACCGGTAGTCAGATTTAGTTAAATAGAATCAAAGTGTATATTTTGAATTATATCCGTTTAATTAACATTACACTTTTCATATTTGTACTGAAACCTCAGCTAACATACCCCCACTCGTCGGTAGTTAAAGTTTTGAAAAATCTGGCGACAAGAAGGAAATATAGTGTAATGACTATCGGGCGACAGATTCCGTGTCGCCTGATGACCAAGTGTCGCTGTATAGTCACTCAATTGTCGCTCCATGGTCGCATTCATACATATATATACTGTAATCATTCTAATTAGCGTATAGTATGCTTCAAAAATATTTTACACCCAAATGAGCCAAGTTTAAATAGACACAACGTCATTGCCGGCTGAGATGGTGACTTGGATGATGCAAGAGCAGACTTAACTGCACCTGGCTAATTCCACCCGACGTACAAACGATTACTGTATAAGCAACAGTGTCCTACATAAGCAACGTAATCCACTGTAATTAAGTTGTACGTTATCTGAAATTGTTAATCACTGACGTCTACGTTAGAACTCAAAGTCGCAAACATACCCGTATATACAGCATCATCTGGTGGATGTGGCTAACCTTATTTCCAGGGCACTGTTATTTGTCTTAAGTCAATTAAAATGGTCTCAATGCTTGTATCTGGAGATTCATGTACTTCCCCATTCGCTGAGATTTCGAGCAGCAAGCAAGCGAACTATGGTGAGTCCGTAGACGACACCAACAAGCGAAACCGGCATCGATCGCCGGCAAGCAAGCGGGGCACTTGTGTCGAATCCGGACCCACCTTGATTTTGCCATTATAATTTCAGTTTTGCCTAACTTTGATACCTCAGTATGTCAGTTCCATCATTCTATATAATCCCAGGCATATTTATATTACGAAAATACAACCATGTTTGTGCTAGTCTACTCCGTTGCGGCTGTGCGTTACTGCATTGCACGCGTAAAATGAGCGATATAGCAGCTATATATGATGCAAACGAGGGCGCTATTTACGCCTCAAAAGGGCGCTAAGACGCAATATTCTTAAACGTAAATACACCTGGGGTAATGTTGAATGTTGGAACTAATGCACTGAGGTATCAAAGTTAAGTAAAACTCAAGTTATAACGGTGAAATCAAGATGGGTCCGGATTTTACACAAGTGCCGTAAGCGAACTATGACGCTGGTGAGCAAGTGTGGTTATTGGTTAGTTGACATTGTGATAATATTGGTTAAAATAATGTCCCTATAAATCCCGGCAGGAATGTTGACGTCGCGTGGCCGGCGAACACCCTTGAAAACGACCATGGGCGGCAACTTGGTTGCGTCAGCCATAGACGCCAACATGACGGTTATTTTCTCCTTCTTCTGGCCAGTGGATGCCATCAACATGGTGTTGCTTCCTGTTGTTTCCATGGTATAATTCCTAGGCATATCGATGTAGCTATATGTTGGCGTCGGTATAATGGCATCTTTGGCGGAGGCATATGATGAAGCGTAGGTACCCCTGCATTATGTCGTCTAGTTGTTGCTGAGCTTTCTGTGTCACGTGCATAGCACGCCGGAAACTCGTGTTTTCTTCTCATGAAACGGTGCAGTCATCCACAGTTTGCCTTGAAAACCTGGTAAACTGGCAAGCATTCGATTTTCAAGTTCCTTCCTGTCATTCTAGCGCTGGCATCTCTTCTGCGCCAAATCCATGCCTTCAACTGTCTATATCAAGGTAGCGCACCTTCTTGCCAGCACCATCTAGTCTTTTTCTGCCAGCTCTCGCCTCCCTCAAAGCCGCCTCGTTGCGATGGCACTCATGCGACCGTGTACTCCCTTGCTGCCATGGAGTTGTTGGTAGCCTTCGCAAACTCTATCACCTTCAGTTTGAAGGCAAACGTGTAGGATTAGTTCCTACAACCTCTGTGAGATTGCCCTGCATCTTGGATGACTTTCAATATCTAACTTTATGTAAAGGATGTTAGGATGATGGTGATGGTATTTAAACATAATTTATACCCTTGCATTCTTATCGTAACATAATTTTTTTAACCATTTATTATGTCTGTAGTATCCCAGATATTTTTATTCAATTAAGACAATATTTTTCAAACACCCCACTAAGCCATAACCAAACTGCCTATTGCAAGGGAATAAATACTAACCAGTCCCTTACTACATAGCTAGCAGTATATTCGCCAGGTGGCACCATCGTCTCGCCGTTTGCGCGTGCTAATGGCGTACGCCAAGTAAGCATGTCGTCCGAGTTGGACGCATTCACATTTCGATCAAACATTTGTATATATTATGTGTTTAATACTATTAAAGAAGGTTATTTGGTGTTACCAGCCATTTATATATTTACGTGTGGTCAAGTCTCAAGACGATACAAGAAAGCTGCAAAGTCTTCAGTTATGTGTGAAAAAGTGTTATGTAAAAAGATAGTCAAATGTTTAACAAGATTTAACAAGATTGCCATCCAGAGAATTAACTCTAGATGGCAGGTGGACAAGGAAGCCCTTTGGCTTATCGAGAGTCCAACCCTTTTATCTACATATATCCAGCCCTTCTGAGGTATGTGTCGATTTTATTTTTAAACATATTCACACTACTAGCACCCACACAATCATCAGATAATCTGTTCCATTCATTCATAGTCCTTTGTGAAAATGAGAACTTTCTCACGTCTAATCTACACTGCTCCTTTACTAATGTAACTTCATGTCCTCTAGTCTTTCTATCTTTCTTAACTGAAAAAAACATATTTCTATCAATATTTTCATAACCATTCAATATTTTAAACACTTCTATCTGATCTCCTCTCAATCTCCTGGTCTCTAGTGTTGTTAAACCACATTCTTTTAGACGTTTTTCATAACTAAGATCCCTCAGTTTTGATATCATTTTAGTCGCTCTCCTCTGTACTCTTTCTAGCATATCTATGTCCTTCTTGCGGTATGGCCTCCACGCTTGTATACAATATTCTAAATGAGGCCTAACTATTGTTTTGTACAGCGGTATTATTAGTTCTTTATATGCTATATTTCGCCTAATCAATCCAAGGATTTGATTTCCCTTTGAAGCTGCAATTCCACACTGCTCTGAAACCTTCATGTCAGCACTAATTGTCAGCCCTAAGTCTTTTTCTTTTACAGTAGTACTTAGTACAGTTCCCCCCATTGTATATTCTACATATTCGTTCCCATGTCCTGTGTGAAGGCATTTACATTTCCCAAAATTGAACAACATTTGCCACTTTTCAGACCATTTGATCAACCTGTCAAGATCATCTTGTAAATGCTGTCTATCTCCATCACTTTTAATCCTTCTAAACACTTTTGTATCATCTGCAAATTTCAACACCTTGCTAGCTATATCATCGTCCAAATCGTTTATATATATTAAGAATAATATAGGTTCCAGTACTGATCCCTGTGGAACCCCACTCAAAACTGATTTCCAGTTTGAAGCCTCCCCATCAACAACTACCCGTTGTCTTCTGTCAATCAGCCATTTTCTATCCAGTTAATTATACCATTTCCTATGCCATGGGCTTTTAGTTTAAGCAGTAATCTCTGATGTGGCACTTTGTCGAAAGCTTTTTGAAAATCTAAGTAGATGATATCTACTGGTGATCCATCATCTACCCACTTAGTGATATCTTCCAAAACACATAACATATTTGTTAAACATGACCTCGCTTTTAGAAACCCATGTTGAGATGGGTTTATCAAGTTATGTTTAACAAGAAAATCCACCATGTGATCTTTAATTAGTCTTTCTAATAATTTACAAATCACCGATATTAAACTAACTGGTCTATAATTATTTGACTTGTTTCTCGAACCTTTTTTAAATAACGGTATAATGTTTGCTTCTTTCCATTCTAAAGGAACCACTCCCTCTTCTAATGACAAGTTTAAAACTGTTGCAAGCGGTATGCTAATTTGTTCTACAATTTCCAATAGTAGTTTGGTGGAATACCATCCACTCCAGGTGATTTATTATCCTTCATATCCCTAATTTTCTTAGCTACCATTTCTGGGGTTACAATTAACTGTCTTAAATAGTCTGATTCTGCCCCTTGAACTTAGCCTCTGGTACTGGCAGTGAACTAATGTCTTCTCTGGTAAACACTGAACTAAAATACTCATTCAGGTCTTCTGCCATTAAGAATCCTTCTGATATTATATTTCCAGCACTATCTTCTAGAGGACCGACCTTACCCTGAACTTTCTGTTTGCTTCGAACATACGCATAAAAACTCTTGCTGTCATGTTTTATATTACAAGCTAATTTATGTTCATAGCTTCTCTTTGAATTTCTAATTTCAGCTGTAGCTTGGTTTAGTGCTTCTTTATAAATGTTGTAGTCTTCGTCATTTCCAGTACGTCTATATGACTTCCACATCATTTGTTTATACTTAATTTTTCTAATGGCTTCTTTCGATAAGTATTTCTTTCTGGTCCGTTTCCCTTGTTTTTTGAAGGGAACAAATTTATCTACGATGCACTCTATTTCATTCTTTAACATATTCCAGCATTCTGTTGCTGTCTTATTCTTCAGTGTATTATTCCAGTCTATCTTTGCTAAATATTTCCTCATTTCCTTATATCTTCCTTTGTGGAAATTTCTCCTGAACTGCTTTTTATTATTTCTTTCTGATTTTACTTTGAAATGTTGAAGTAATTTGATATCGGGGGAGAGGACATTGCATTACAGATTCCCAACATAGCCAAAAAAAATGGGGGTGTATGCTAATTTGGGCATGTACGCTAATTAGAACGATATATACATATATATAGATTTGGCAGTTGGCATGAATCTGTGAGATTGTTGCACTCAAATCCACTGTAGCTACTTGGGGTAGTTGTACTGTTGCATACAAGTCCTCTGTAGCTATCAGGGGTAGTTGTACTGTTGTACACAAGTCTACTGTAACTATCGGGGGTAATGGTATGTTACACTCAAGTAGACTGTAGCTATCAGGGGTAGTTGTACTGTTGTACACAAGTCCACTATAGCTATCAGGGGTAGTTGTACTGTTGCACACAAGTCCACTGTAGCTATCAGGGGTAGTTGTACTGTTACACACAAGTCCACTGTAGCTATCAGGGGTAGTTGTACTGTTACCGACAAGTCCACTGTAGCTATCAGGGGTAGTTGTACTGTTACACACAAGTCCACTGTAGCTATCAGGGGTAGTTGTACTGTTGCACACAAGTCCACTGTAGCTATCAGGGGTAGTTGTACTGTTACACACAAGTCCACTGTAGCTATCAGGGGCAGTTGTACTGTTGCATACAAGTCCACTGTAGCTATCAGGGGTAGTTGTACTGTTGTACACAAGTCTACTGTAACTATCAGGGGTAATGATATGTTACACTCAAGTCCACTGTAGCTATCAGGGGTAGTTGTACTGTTGCACACAAGTCCACTATAGCTATCAGGGGTAGTTGTACTGTTGTACACAAGTCTACTGTAACTATCAGGGGTAGTTTTACTGTTACACTCAAGTCCACTGTAGCTATCAGGGGTAGTTTTACGGTTACACACAAGTCCACTGTAGCTATCAGGGGTAGTTGTACTGTTGCACACAAGTCCACTGTAGCTATCAGGGGTAGTTGTATTGTTGCACACAAGTCCACTGTAGCTATCAGAGGTGGTTGTACTGTTGGACTCTAGTCTAGTATCTACTGGGGGTAGTTGTACTGTTGGACTTACTTCCTGCACCAGGAGCTGTAACTTGGTCAGTTTACATTCCGTTTTCTCCAACTCTGAGTCCAGCTTCTCCAGTTCATCCTCAAATCTTCGCTTCTCCGCGGCACTATCTGATGCCAACTTCTGTCCTCGAACCTGCTGCCTATGGGCAGGAACATAGCAGACTTTATTGTCTGTCCACAGACTGTAATGACTGTCACCAGACTGTAATGACATTGTCCATGGACTGTAATGACAGTGTCCACAGACTATAATGACATTGTCCACAGACTGTATATGACAGCGTCCACAGACTAATGACATTGTCCACAGATTGTAATGATATTGTCCACAGGCTGTAATGACATTGTCCACAGAGTGTCTTGACATTGTCCACAGACTGTAATGATATTGTCCACTGACTGTATATGACAGCGTCCACAGACTGTAGTGACATTGTCCACAGACTGTATATGACAGTGTCCACAGACTGTAATGACAGTGTCCACAGACTATAATGATGTAGTCCACAGATTGTATATGACATTGTCCAGAGACTGTAATGACATTGTCCACAGACTGTAATGACAATGTCCACATACTGTAATGACAGTGTCCACAGACTGTAATGACATTGTCCACAGACTGTATATGACAGTGTCCACAGACTGTAATAACATTGTCTACAGATTGTAATGACAGTGTCCACAGACTGTAATGACACTGTCCACAGACTGTATATGACAGTGTCCACAGACTGTAATGACATTGTCCACAGATTGTAATGAGAGTGTCCACAGAGTGTCTTGACATTGTCCACAGACTATAATGATGTTGTCCACTGACTGTATATGACAGTGTCCACAAACTGTAATGACATTGTCCACAGACTGTATATGACTGTCCACAGACTGTAATGACAGTGTCCACAGACTGTAATGACAGTGTCCACAGACTGTAATGATATTGTCCACATATTGTAATGAGAGTGTCCACAGAGTGTCTTGACATTGTCCACAGACTATAATGATGTTGTCCACTGACTGTATATGACAGTGTCCACAAACTGTAATGACGTTGTCCACAGACTGTATATGACAGTGTCCACAGACTGTAATGACAGTGTCCACAGACTGTAATGACGTTGTCCACAGATTGTATATGACTTTGTCCACAGACTGTAATGACATTGTCCATATACTTTAATGACAATGTCTACATACTGTAATGACAGTGTCCACAGACTGTAATGACATTGTCCACAGACTGTATATGACAGTGTCCACAGACTGTAATGACATTGTTCACAGATTGTAATGACAGTGTCCACAGACTGTAATAACATTGTCCACAGACTGTATATGACAGTGTCCACAGACTGTAATGACGTAGTCCACAGATTGTATATGACATTGTCCAGAGAATGTAATGACATTGTCCACAGACTGTAATGACGTAGTCCACAGATTGTATATGACATTGTCCAGAGAATGTAATAACATTGTCCACATACTGTAATGACAGTGTCCACAGACTGTAATGACATTGTCCACAGACTGTATATGACAGTGTCCACAGACTGTAATAACATTGTCTACAGATTGTAATGACAGTGTCCACAGACTGTAATGACACTGTCCACAGACTGTATATGACAGTGTCCACAGACTGTAATGACATTGTCCACAGATTGTAATGAGAGTGTCCACAGAGTGTCTTGACATTGTCCACAGACTATAATGATGTTGTCCACTGACTGTATATGACAGTGTCCACAAACTGTAATGACGTTGTCCACAGACTGTATATGACTGTCCACATACTGTAATGACAGTGTCCACAGACTGTAATGACATTGTCCACAGATTGTAATGAGAGTGTCCACAGAGTGTCTTGACATTGTCCACAGACTATAATGATGTTGTCCACTGACTGTATATGACAGTGTCCACAAACTGTAATGACGTTGTCCACAGACTGTATATGACAGTGTCCACAGACTGTAATGACAGTGTCCACAGACTGTAATGACATTGTTCACAGATTGTAATGACAGTGTCCACAGACTGTAATAACATTGTCCACAGACTGTATATGACAGTGTCCACAGACTGTAATGACATTGTTCACAGATTGTAATGACAGTGTCCACAGACTGTAATAACATTGTCCACAGACTGTATATGACAGTGTCCACAGACTGTAATGACATTGTCCATATACTTTAATGACAATGTCTACATACTGTAATGACAGTGTCCACAGACTGTAATGACATTGTCCACAGACTGTATATGACAGTGTCCACAGACTGTAATGACATTGTTCACAGATTGTAATGACAGTGTCCACAGACTGTAATGACATTGTCCACAGACTGTATATGACAGTGTCCACAGACTGTAATGACATTGTCCATATACTTTAATGACAATGTCTACATACTGTAATGACAGTGTCCACAGACTGTAATGACATTGTCCACAGACTGTATATGACAGTGTCCACAGACTGTAATGACATTGTTCACAGATTGTAATGACAGTGTCCACAGACTGTAATAACATTGTCCACAGACTGTATATGACAGTGTCCACAGACTGTAATGACATTGTTCACAGATTGTAATGACAGTGTCCACAGACTGTAATAACATTGTCCACAGACTGTATATGACAGTGTCCACAGACTGTAATGACATTGTCCACAAATTGTAATGACAGTGTCCACAGGCTGTAATGACAGCGTCCACAGACTGTAATGACATTATCCACAGACTGTAATGATGTTGTCCATTGACTGTATATGACATCGTCCACAGACTGTAATGACATTGTCCACAGACTGTATATGACAGTGTCCACAGACTGTAATGACATTGTCCACAAATTGTAATGACAGTGTCCACAGGCTGTAATGACAGCGTCCACAGACTGTAATGACATTATCCACAGACTGTAATGATGTTGTCCATTGACTGTATATGACATCGTCCACAGACTGTAATGACATTGTCCACAGACTGTATATGACAGTGTCCACAGACTGTAATGACATTGTCCACAAATTGTAATGACAGTGTCCACAGGCTGTAATGACAGCGTCCACAGACTGTAATGACATTATCCACAGACTGTAATGATGTTGTCCATTGACTGTATATGACATCGTCCACAGACTGTAATGACATTGTCCACAGACTGTATATGACAGTGTCCATACACTGTAATGACATTCTCCAGACTGTAATGACATTGTCCACAGACTGTATATGACAGTGTCCAGACTGTAATCACATTGTCCACAGACTGTATATGACAGTGTCCACATACTGTAATTACAGTGTCCACAGACTGTATATGACAGTGTCCACGTACTGTAATTACAGTGTCCACAGACTGTAATGTTAGAACCAGGGAAGAATAACATTAGTTAATGTCTTTAAGTCAGCTCAACTAACTTGTTCACATACTATAGACGGTTATTTATATAATAAACTATGTGTTTACAAACAATCAACACAACATTACAAATAAATAGAAGGCAAGAAAATATGGTTCAATATTCAAAAATTCTCTTGTTCTTTTAAAACAGTGAATTAAAAATGGAAATTGTCACCTTTGGCTCATCCTTTCACTCACTCTGTCTCATTCTCTCACTCACTCTGTCTCATTCTCTCACTCACTCTGTCTCATTCTCTCACTCACTCTGTCTCATCATCTCACTCACTCTGTCTCATCCTCTCACTCACTCTGTCTCATTCTCTCACTCACTCTGTCTCATTCTCTCACTCACTCTGTCTCATTCTCTCACTCACTCTGTCTCATCATCTCACTCACTCTGTCTCATCCTCTCACTCACTCTGTCTCATTCTCTCACTCACTCTGTCTCATTCTCTCACTCACTCTGTCTCATTCTCTCACTCACTCTGTCTCATCCTCTCACTCACTCTGTCTCATCCTCTCACTCACTGTCTCATTCTCTCACTCACTCTGTCTCATCCTCTCACTCTCTAGCTTGTGTCAGCTGCACTTGTCCAGCAGTGAAGTGATGGACAAGTTGACCTTGCTGTCTGTGCTCCATGTCTGGTGACTGAGGGTGAGACAGAGACTACCTCCCTCCCCCTGCCCGTCCCCCCACCACTCCCCCTGCCCTCCTCCTGCATCGTCCCTCCTCCCCTGCCCTCCTCCTGCACCGTCCCTCCTCCTCCCCTGCCCCTCCCTCACCTGTTCTTCCTAATGAGTGTAGACTTGTCCCTCAGCCTGCTGATCTCCTCCATCCTCTGCCTCCTGTTCTGCCCACCTCCCCCTCCCAGTCTTCCCCGTCGCAGCTCTCCCAGGATTGGGTTCTCCGCACACTCAAGGATGTCACGGTCCTGGCTGATGGAGCGACCTGGAGCACACAATGGACTGACGGAGTGACATGGAGCACACAACAGGACAGATGAAGTGACCTGGAACACACAATGGGACTGATGGAGTGACCTGGAGTACACAGTGGGACAGATGGAGCAACCTGGAGCACACAATGGGACTGACAGAGTGACCTGAAGCACACAACAGGACTGATGGAGCGACCTGGAGCTCACAATGGAGGGTTGTTATGTGCTGATAGCAAGGACCATCTCCCCCAAAGCAGGGACCATCTCCCCCAAAGCAGGGACCGCATAGCATAGCCTGCCCAAATGACAATACATCGCGGAGTCGCAGACCACTATGGATACAACAGTACTTTAATATGTCTGTCTGTAGCCAGGTACTCATTCATGCAGCTGAGTGAACTGAAGAAACATAAAGTGAACGAACTTGCCCAAGATTCCACATTGCAGCACAGGATTAGTGCCTGGGTTCTCTCGATTGAGAGTCTGATGCTCTAGCCACAACATATGTCTTGTAATCTTTATGAACATAAGTAATCATTAGATTATAGATGTGTAGTTAACCGGAACATATTATATATACCAGTCACATGCTTATACCACATTCGAACTAATATCCTGCTGATTTTGATCCTAGAAGAGTACAATCTGCCCAATATGTATTTTTTTAAAAAGGAACCAACTTTAATTAGGCAGTGTTGTCTTAATCTACTGATTCTGACAATTATTTTTTCTCAAAAACTTTGCCAACTATCACGCTTTACGACAATATGTAGCATTACTGAATCACTGCATTTTAAGTGTACTATATCTTGATGCAAACAATGATGGTGGCAAATGTTCACATTTTTAATGGTTATGTAGTAAAATGTCATTTTGTGATGTCATTTTTCGGATTAGCAAACATTTTGTTACACCTTGATCAAGATAAGGTAATGATGAGTTCAATGATTGGTAATATGTTGATGTACGACTGTTCATTGGTAATATGTTGATGAACGACTGTTCATTGGTAATATGTTGATGAACGACTGTACATTGGTAATATATTGATGAACGACTGTTCATTGGTAATATGTTGATGAACGACTGTTCATTCTCCACATTGCTGCCCAGGATTAGTGCCTGGGTTCTCTCGCGAGAGTCTGATGCTCTAGCCACAACAGATGTCTTGTTGATTCTCTACATTGCTGCACAGGATTAGTGCCTGGGTTCTCTCGCTTGAGAGTCTCATGCTCTAGCCACAACAGATGTCTTGTTGATTCTCCACATTACTGCACAGGATTAGTGCCTGGGT
>CM034537.1:472282-564385 GCA_020002185.1 Paraescarpia echinospica | reverse complement strand
AGTACTTTTGAAATAGCTGGTAGAAGAGATATGGATCTATAATTATTGAATACTGCTGGCTCACCTTTTTATAAATGGGAATTACCTTAGCAATTTTTAGTTTATCAGGGAATATTCCTGTGGTTAATACTTGATTTGTTAATAAAGTTAAAGATTTGGTTAGTGCAGGTTCAAGCATTTTGAGCAGTTTGGTAGAGAGACCATCACATCCACAGCTATTTTTGTTGGGTAGATTAATTATTGTTCTCTTTATGGTATCTTCTTCAACATATTTAAATGTAAAATTACAGTTTACTATTTTATTTAGATAATATTAAGAATGATCATGAATGCCTTTGTATTTAATATCATTAGCTAGATTACTACCTATATTGGTAAATAATATATTGAATTTATTTGCAATTTCTAATTTGTCTGCCACAATAGAATCGGATTTTTTAAAATATTTTGGATATGATTTATTAATTTTATGTTTAGACAGGATTTCATTTACAGTTTTCTAAGTGTTTTTTATATCAAATTTAAATTAATTAAAACATTTGTCAAAATATGATTGCTTTGCTTTGCGGAAACTTCTTTTCAAAATACTATTGTATGTTTTTAGATTAATCAATAATACGCCATATTCAGAAGATTCAGGTTAGTGATTTTTAATTGTTTGTAAAGTTTGTCTCTGTATCGTATTGAGGTTAGCAAGCCTTGAGTTGTCCATGTAGATTTTTTTTGTTTATATTTATGAAATTTCACTAATTTGCTAGTCATATATTTATTTTTAGTTTGATTTATTTCATTGATGATAATGTTATAATTGTGGTTTGGATCAGCATTTGAACTTGCATCTAATTGTTTTGTATTTCAGAAGAGATTAAATAATTTCTGACTTTTAACATAGCCTCTTTACTTTGTACATTAACTCGTATAAATTTTGTAAGATGTTCCTCTTTTAGAGCAGTATCCATAAGCATAAAATATGGTTGATGATCAGAAATGTTTTAAATTAATATTCCTGCTCTACTTTGCAAAATATGCTTTGTTAAATTACCAAAAAATATCAATAAGTGTACCTGTACATGTTGTGAACCTTGTAGGAAGAGTAATTTGGGGGAAGAGACTAAATGAAGTTAACATGTCAAAGAAAGTGTTACAGTGTTGTTGTTCGTTTATTTTTAGCATATTTATATTGTAGTCCCCCGCGAGAATAAGGTTGTTGTGTTGATGATGTCGCATAGATGATAGGTAACATATACCAGTATATATACAAGAAACCTTAACACCTTCTTGCATTGTTCAAGAAAGTTTGTTATAGAAATTTATCCTTTTGTGCTCAAATATGAAGTGCAGCCAGTATATTGGGATCAAACACAAAAATAATTGTATTTTTTATGTACAAAGTGCCTGAGAAGAATTCCGAAGCATAGTTGATGACAAGACAACAATCCTAGCAAGAACTTGCAAAGGTGAAACAACTAAAGAGACAATAGGCAATGTATACATTCATTCTAAAGATTTGTCTACGTCTCTCTCTGTCTGTCTCTGTCTCTCTCTCTCTCCGTCTCTCCCTCCCTCTCTCTCTCTCTGTCTGTCTGTCTGTCTAAGCAAGATGCTTTCATGATTTAATAGTGCCATCACAATCAGGAATGGAAGGCTCTACTGCTTCCTTCCATGAATATCTACATTTGCCAAAGCAACTTCATAGTAGCGTGCATGTTTGTTAAAAATGCATTGGCTATGCAGACTTAACTACTACCAGTAGAGGTGGTAACAAAATCCACTGGCTAATAATGTTGTTTCCTTGACAAACAATGAGGCAAAATTCTCCACTGATGACACTGACCGAAATGTCATATATTGAACTTGCTAGTGCAACCTTTGCTTGCATATTCAGAGATCAGTATGACTTCGGAAAAATATACATTTCCCTATATTATAATTATATATTATAACAGGCTACTGACTATGATGTGACTAAAAATACACTTTTAAAATAACAATTAATGTCTTTTAATTAGCCACTGATACTTTTAAAAGAAATAAATAGTGTCCTTCAAATGCGTGTTGTTCATAATTTAGTTATAATTTGTATGAAGATTTGCATATAATTTCCTAACACTTTCCTAACAATGCTTAGGTGGTGTTTTAATTAACGTTAATTACAAGTTTTCTGTGTTTGTATCAAACTTGCTATTAATTGTATGTTCTATTTAATAATGTATTAACATTATTTAGCCAATATAGGCAGAATAAAGACATTGTGTCATTGAACAATTTGCGCAATGAGATATTGTCTGCCCATATTTATTATACATCATACGGCATATTATTTGTGAATATCCTTTGTATTATGTTTTAATGAAATAAGACTAATGTGTCCAGGTTTCGTGAGAATCGACCATATATATATATATAAAAACAAGTTAGCTAGTCGGCTTGTGTGGATAAAATGTTTTAGTTTAATATTCTAAGTAGTATATTCAGAATTATAATAAGAATAATTATTTGCACCACACAAAATTAATTTGGTGATTTTTAGAGCATTGTTTTCAGATGTTGTATGACCAATCTTGTGTAAACAAGTGGTCTGTCGCATGCAACATTACATGCACAACTGGTCTGCTACAGGAGCAGCATTTACAACTCGACTTGGTTACATAAACAAAGTCAAGAACACAATGAATGGCAGTTCACAAAGAAGACAGTAAGATTGTTTATAGAATGGCTGGAGCATGTCACAGCAAGTGAATTTTGTAAACAAAATCATTTCTCAAAAATACACTGCATTTTTCTTCGCAACGGACAGGAAGTCTAACTTAAAACATGACCCCATCAGCCCTCTAAGTCTAACAACTTTCGGAGCCTCGGAATCTAGTTTCGTGTTACTCGCGAGATGTCGCCAGTATGTGTCACTTGGACATTGACTTCCGTCGATCATCTATCAAATGAGCACTTTCAATTCTGCTTTGTCCATGCATCGGTGCGTGCAGATGATGGTGTAGACCCGGCATTTAGCAAATAGGACACACCGTTTCATGTTCGAAGCTTGGATACAGTTGCGATGGCGTCATCGATGGAAGCCCTTGAAGGTGGGTGACGACGCGTTGTGTTTCTAGCCACCGGCCGCGGAATAGTACAAGACCCGAGTGAGCCAGCGTAACGCAGATTACAATCGCTTGTCACCGAAACCCTTAGTCTACGGCTTCTTGAGAATATAAGGTCTAACGCTGTCACGCGGTTTTGAACTTAAAGATCCGGCTTGAAGGAATGTATTATTCGTTTTTTCAGTACCGCGTATCTCACTACACTGTCACTGTATAAGACAAGGCCTGTTGTTTAAAATATCCATAAATTAAACGTAAGCAGTGCCAGATGTTAATCTAATGGCAGATGTGCTCGCTTAGCCTTAGCCTTAGGCTTAGCCTTAGGCTTAGCTTGAACTGTCCAGTGATGCGTGTGAAGTGAAGACTAAGACTTACTGTTTATCTCCGTGTATTCTTATTTCCTGTCATATATATATATATATGAAGTAGTCAAATAATAATAATAATACATTGTATAGTTGTAACATGTTTGATTATATAAATGTCAATTTAAACCTATATATATATTTGGCGAAAGCATGAACTGTTTGGGGCACAACTACATAACTCTAGCCGCAGGTATAGGAAGTTACTTGATGAGTCACCTCAACCAGGACATGATCCCGGTCTCCATTGGTTAGAACATTCATGTCATAGAATTTACTCCAAGCAACCTTACATTGAAATGAATATATTTGACCCTTTAGGGTCAGGGATCAAATGTTAGCTGAAGAGAATCCAGGAGTTACATAATACACATCACGGGTCATAAAAAATTATGTTACACATAGTGTAGTGTAAACAATTAAAAATAAGATGAATTGCCCACCCATCTACATCATATAATCAGCATCTCGATGAGCTCTTCAGTAAAATTCATCTCTGCAATTAATGTAGTTGATTGCACTAAGAATGATCAAATCTATAGTACAACAATATTAACAAAAACACTATTTTATAGTTCTATTTTTTAAATTAAATAAATTGTCATTCAATTTAATTTCATCTAATTTGTAAGTTTTGTTGTGACATCTTTAAAATGTTGTTTTCATGGAATATATACAAGTTTGACCTAGTTTTTACCTCTGAATTAAGTTGGTCCATAACAGTGTTAGTCTACCAATAATTTCAGAGAGATTTGGTCACACCCTTTCGAAGCGAGACCACAGGAGACATAAAACTGTCAAGTTTACGATTATGTCAGATTTTTTGTGTTGTTTTCAAGGTAGTCAATAATAAGACACACTGGTTATAATGGTAGAAATACTGTATAAACCCTTTTGTGTGCACTGCACCCTGTTCAAATGTAAGTTGTTTTAATAGCTTTGGTCCCCTGTCCCTTTCTGTCTCTGTTTTGTTTCCTTTATAAATAGTTGCCTCAGTAATGGTTATCAATATTCCAACTTACCACAATCCTATTCCAATAGGTCACATACTGTGACTTCTAGCCAAGCTCCAGCCATTCTATAAACAATCTTACTGTCTTCTTTGTGAACTGCCATTCATTGTGTTCAGTAGGCATCCCTTTCTTGACTTTGTTTATGTAACCAAGTCGAGTTGTAAATGCTGCTCCTGTAGCAGACCATTTGACCACTTGTTTACACAAGATTGGTCATACAACATCTGAAAACAATGCTCTAAAAATCACCAAATTAATTTTGTGTGGTGCAAATAATTATTCTTATTATAATTCTGAATATACTACTTAGAATATTAAACTAAAACATTTTATCCACACAAGCCGACTAGCTAACATGTTTTTATATATATATATATGGTCGATTCTCACGAAACCTGGACACATTAGTCTTATTTCATTAAAGGCCCGCCATTCAAACATAATACAAAGGATATTCACAAATAATATGCCGTATGGTGTATAATAAATATGGGCAGACAATATCTCATTGCGCAAATTGTTCAATGACACAATGTCTTTATTCTGCCTATATTGGCTAAATAATGTTAATACATTATTAAATAGAACATACAATTAATAGCAAGTTTGATACAAACACAGAAAACTTGTAATTAACGTTAATTAAAACACCACCTAAGCATTGTTAGGAAAGTGTTAGGAAATTATATGCAAATCTTCATACAAATTATAACTAAATTATGAACAACACGCATTTGAAGGACACTATTTATTTCTTTTAAAAGTATCAGTGGCTAATTAAAAGACATTAATTGTTATTTTAAAAGTGTATTTTTAGTCACATCATAGTCAGTAGCCTGTTATAATATATAATTATAATATAGGGAAATGTATATTTTTCCGAAGTCATACTGATCTCTGAATATGCAAGCAAAGGTTGCACTAGCAAGTTCAATATATGACATTTCGGTCAGTGTCATCAGTGGAGAATTTTGCCTCATTGTTTGTCAAGGAAACAACATTATTAGCCAGTGGATTTTGTTACCACCTCTACTGGTAGTAGTTAAGTCTGCATAGCCAATGCATTTTTAACAAACATGCATGCTACTATGAAGTTGCTTTGGCAAATGTAGATATTCATGGAAGGAAGCAGTAGAGCCTTCCATTCCTGATTGTGATGGCACTATTAAATCATGAAAGCATCTTGCTTAGACAGACAGACAGACAGAGAGAGAGAGAGGGAGGGAGAGACGGAGAGAGAGAGAGACAGAGACAGACAGAGAGAGACGTAGACAAATCTTTAGAATGAATGTATACATTGCCTATTGTCTCTTTAGTTGTTTCACCTTTGCAAGTTCTTGCTAGGATTGTTGTCTTGTCATCAACTATGCTTCGGAATTCTTCTCAGGCACTTTGTACATAAAAAATACAATTATTTTTGTGTTTGATCCCAATATACTGGCTGCACTTCATATTTGAGCACAAAAGGATAAATTTCTATAACAAACTTTCTTGAACAATGCAAGAAGGTGTTAAGGTTTCTTGTATATATACTGGTATATGTTACCTATCATCTATGCGACATCATCAACACAACAACCTTATTCTCGCGGGGGACTACAATATAAATATGCTAAAAATAAACGAACAACAACACTGTAACACTTTCTTTGACATGTTAACTTCATTTAGTCTCTTCCCCCAAATTACTCTTCCTACAAGGTTCACAACATGTACAGGTACACTTATTGATATTTTTTGGTAATTTAACAAAGCATATTTTGCAAAGTAGAGCAGGAATATTAATTTAAAACATTTCTGATCATCAACCATATTTTATGCTTATGGATACTGCTCTAAAAGAGGAACATCTTACAAAATTTATACGAGTTAATGTACAAAGTAAAGAGGCTATGTTAAAAGTCAGAAATTATTTAATCTCTTCTGAAATACAAAACAATTAGATGCAAGTTCAAATGCTGATCCAAACCACAATTATAACATTATCATCAATGAAATAAATCAAACTAAAAATAAATATATGACTAGCAAATTAGTGAAATTTCATAAATATAAACACAAAAAATCTACATGGACAACTCAAGGCTTGCTAACCTCAATACGATACAGAGACAAACTTTACAAACAATTAAAAATCACTAACCTGAATCTTCTGAATATGGCGTATTATTGATTAATCTAAAAACATACAATAGTATTTTGAAAAGAAGTTTCCGCAAAGCAAAGCAATCATATTTTGACAAATGTTTTAATTAATTTAAATTTGATATAAAAAACACTTAGAAAACTGTAAATGAAATCCTGTCTAAACATAAAATTAATAAATAATTTCCAAAATATTTTAAAGAATCCGATTCTATTGTGGCAGACAAATTAAAATAATGATATTAAATACAAAGGCATTCATGATCATTCATATTATCTAAATAAAATAATAAACTAATTTTATATTTAAATACATTGAAGAAGATACCATAAAAAGAACAATAATTAATCTACCCAACAAAAGTAGCTGTGGATGTGATGGTCTCTCTGCAAACTGCTAAAAATGCTTGAACCTGCACTAACCAAATCTTTAACTTTATTAACAAAGCAAGTATTAACCACAGGAATATTCACGATAAACTCAAAATTGCTAAGGTAATTCGAATTTATAAAAAAAGGTGAGCCAGCAGTATTCAATAATTATACACCCATATCTCTTCTGCCAGCTATTTCAAAAGTACTTGAAAAAATTATTTTTGACCAATTATCATCTTATTTAAAAGACTCAAGCTTTTTTTGACCATCAGTATGGATTCCGACCTAAACATTCAACTGAATACTCAGCACTAGAATTAATAGATAGAATAATAATCCAACTGGATAAGGATGAAATACCCATTAATATTTATCTAGATCTTTCCAAAGCCTTTGATACCATTGACCATTTAATTTTAATTGACAAATTGAAATATTATGGTATACATGGAACAAATCTGAACTTATCCAGCAGTTACCTAACAAATCGTAAACAATATACAGAAATTGACAACATAAAATCAAATATGTTATCAATAACAACAGGTGTACCACAAGGTTCAATCTTAGGACCTCTGTTATTTCTCTTGAAGAAATCAATGATTTTGCACAAGGCAGTAAAATGTTTAATTTCATAATTTATGTTGATGATACAACTCTATCAAGTACACTAAACACTTTCAGCGATAACAGACATGATGAAAATTTAGAATTTTTAATAAATGACAAACTTTTAAAAATAAATGAATGGCTCAAAACATATATATTATCGTTAAACATAGCAAAATCGAAATACATGACATCTCAAAAGGCAAAGAAAAATATACAGACACTTACTCTGAAGATAGACAATGTAAATATTGAACAAGTCAAAGAATTTAATTTTTGGGGTTTAATTATAGATACAAATCTAAACTAGAAAAAGCACACTAAAAAATATCAAATGTTCTAACAAAATTGGCATTTTAAATAAATTGAAACGTGTTACCTCTTCATATTAAAATAATATTATATAATTATTTAAAAGTGCCACAGAACCACTTCACAAAAAACTCAACTTGTTAAAAGTAGATGACATCCTTAAATTACAACAATTAAAATTTTACTATAAATATTTACACAATGACTTACCAGTTTATTTACAAAAACTGGAGGATAATGTTTAACTATGAGGTACATAATCATAATACAAGAGCCAGGAATAAAATATACACTTATAAAATTAAACATGAATTTGCTAAGAAATGTCTTAGGCATAATTTGCCACTTTTACTAAATAACATTCCTGATATTGTCAAAGAAAAGCTTAGTACACATAGTTCACAAGGATTTCCCAAGTATGTTAAACTTTATTTTTTATAAAACTATCAAGTAACATGCACCAGGCAAAATTGCTATATATGTATGCAAAATTAAGAACCGACAACCACCTGTCAACTTGATACAGTACAAAACAGTGCCTAAACGACAAACTCAGTGACCATGTAAGCTTGCTCACAGTACACATATGCATACATATTGTTTTTTTTTCTTCTTTTTCTGGAAGAATTTGATTAGGTGATGTATTGATTCAGTTAAAGTTTTATTACAAAAGGTGGCTCCTCGATAGCGACTACCAGTCTTAGAGGAGTCTCCTGATCCTACTTTTTGTTATTTATCATACATTATACCATGTTTACCATAAGGTTATATATTTGTATTATATTTTTTTTTTGACATGGATGTATTGTATGTATTATTTGAAATATCTGGGTCAAATAAAACAAATTCTTCTTTATATTACATTATTCATGCTGGACAGTGTTGGTGTGTAAGTTTGTGAGACCTTTTTACACAGACATGCCACAAAAGGATCGTAGATCATCTACGGGTGAAGCCACAGCATCATCAAGTGACATTGTTAATTTCAGAGTAATGCAAAAACAACTTAAAATATGTTACAGTCTACTGTTAGCACCTGTACATACCCTGTTGTTGGGAACAGCAGGCTGCGAAATAAGGCCAATCTAATCATCCCGGACAAGTAGTTTCACTTCCAGTGACCGGACTAGTCCATATTTAGAGGAGTAGTCCCATCAGACTAGCTCTGATTATGTGAATTAATTTATGCTGTGTACATGCTAGTTTGGCGTTGTGATGGAATAAATCAAAATAAGACAATAAGGTAGCATTTTATCACACGCTGCTAAATTGATGAGCGACATGGACAAACAAACATACATGGTTACAGATATAGTTACATGCTATCCCGTCGTAGTTGCATTATTCCCACATCGGGTGATTATCTTAGCAAGTTACCAAGTGCCAGCAATGTTACAGATTGTTCAGTTGTCTGCTTCGGGAAAGGAAGTGCTAATGAAACGTCGGTGTCAGGCTTCAAATTCTGCAGACATCGCCTTGTACTCCACTGCCGTTTGCTGTGCCTGGTTAAACTAAACTTATTTATTCTGATGACTTTGTAATTGGATCTACAAAATCACTTGTAATTGTTTAATTGTAATTAACATATTTAGTTGAACATTTAATTCAAATGAGAAACGGCCTGTTTTTTTGATTATATAAAGCCACTTTTAGTTTTAGTATCTGCCATAACTGTCACATATATATATGATACAACAGTATGATGGTACCCGGCACATTTATTTTTAAGGACTAGTAAAACAATAATTTCAGCTAAAATCATCCTGCATCCTGGAACAGACTTGGTCTACTGTTAACACTAATAACAGATCTACCCACCCACTACACTCTGGCTGGGAACACAGTCAGTTGATATGTAGGCCCATAAAAACTGGCTCCATATCAAGGTGTCAAGTCACTTTGAGTGTGGGGTGACCCTCTGTCACATGTGCACATTATGTCCCCAGACTAGAGCCTGACAAGTCTCATTGCAGAAGGTAGACAGCATACAACAGCAAGCCTAGGGTCAATTACATTGCAATGTCATATATTATTATTACAATGTAATATACTACTATTTGTTTCCTTCCTATTACATGCTGAATTCTTCCTATTACTATTACTATTACTATTACATTTTTCATCAAAACATTTTATGGTATAATGCACTGTATGCATAAATACAATAAGTACAATTGTTTGACTCAGTCTCAAGAAGTTAAACAAGACAGGTGAATAAAAACTAACTTGCCATATATTGATACCCATGCCCAAAGTATTTGGAATCATATTTGAGAATTCAAGTACTTTCATCACCATCATTAGCGATATATTATAAAGTATAAAAAATCATAAATATTTAAAACAAAATATATATATATAGTATATATACCATATTTAGTACAATCTACTAACTACATTGACTAAAGATAGAACATATATGTTCCATTTTATATTTAAATACCGTACTGGAATGAAAGTTAAAAGCAATAATTAATGCCACATAACTTGGTGGATCATATTAGAGTCTAATTAAACCACATTGCTCTACTGCTGCTTGGTGCTTGGTGGACAGTTCATTATTGGCTCAAGTAGTTTAGGCTCAATTGTGTGCACCATGGAGGCAGTCACTAAACCCATCTAGGCTTACATGAAAAGGGATGTTGGCAACTTGGCATTTGGCAGAACTGGCTTCAAAGCAGTGAAAGCCCAGTTTAGTCAATGCAGCAGTCGCACTGTACCAGGTCTTGCTATGTAAATGCCAATAAAACTAGGGTAAAACTTCATGAGGGCCATGTTGAAGTTGACAAATGGGAGCAATCATAAAACCTGAAGAAACTAGTGGAATCTTCAACCTAATCAAATGGAATTGTTATGTAGTTGAAAATTCGGTTTAAATGTTCAGTAGTAATATAAAAATGATACAGTCGCGCCTCGTTATAACGCGGTAGTCCATGAAATGAATCTGCGTTATAAACGGGGCGTGTTATAAACGTGGCGCATTCCCATATCTGCCGTCAGGGGCGCTACGACGACGACCGACGGCGACACCGCTGCTGCACGAAGAAGGAGTAAGACCACATTAAGGATTCGTCCACCATTACCCTCTGAAAGAGTGCCCTTGAAAATACCGTTTTGGTGTGATGTTTGAATTTTATTTGAGCACTTTGACGCGGCACATGTTAGTCCAGTGAATACTGAATGTACTCCTGCATTAAATCTTTCACGAGATAGCAATAAATATACTCTAGTCGCTCGCGTATTCGTACAGTGGCTATTTTGTAGAACACACCAATATTTCAAAATCCGTCACCAGATTGGGGCGAAATTGAGGGGTGTCAGGTTTGGGTGGATTTTTCTGGAAAATGAGGTATGAGAATTTCACGAGTTTTCCACAGCACTTGTGTCAATGCAGGTTAAATATACTGTGAAATTTTCAAGAAAATCTTAACAGAAATTTTGCAGGAAATGAAGGAAACGTTATAATGGCCGCCTATGTAAATTTAAAATGTTGTCTTACCACAAATTAGAAATACGGCTCGTTTTATCACGAAAACCGCCCAAATGTGATTTGAGCGACGGGTGATGGTTTTTCGACTGCATTTGGAAGCTAATGTAGACCAGAATACCGTGCAGCTATTGCATACTGTTAGTATTACGTCTAAGAGGTTTTAATTAAAAGTCATTAATAAGCCTGATATTAGGTGACATACATGGAAAGTAAAATGGTAATTTAGGTGGCGTGAAGGTTAAAAAACTACATTCCAAGCATGTTCTATGATACTGAGTACCACGAAAGCTTGTGTAAAAAGTGCATATGTGTCAGGGCGTGGAGTTTCTTTTAAATCTGCATCATGTGCGATAATATTGACATATTTTCAGTAAGATGAATTTCGCCTCAGTTATATAATTTACATTTTTGTAAGCGACATCTATAAATGCGTGTTTCTTAACCCCAATACTAACGTGTGTGTTTCTGCTGTTCCAACATATCCTTCCTAAATATATGGCACTTGTATATATCATACTTGGATCGCACAATAAGCAATAATGGGCAAGCAGGCAACATTTTGATTCCACCCCCCCTAACGCGGCCCTAATTTTAGTGAAATGTTGGCCACCATGGGAAGCAAGTTGTCCACACACTTCTACCAATCAGGCATTTAACACCTGTTTTTTACAGCAACATCCATACACTAACTGAGACAACAAGAACAATTGAGAATCTGCATAAATATATCCCGAATGTGACTGAGAATATCATAGCAGTGTGTGACTCTCTAAATATGCAGCGACCACAATTATCAAAATTTTAGCCATAGAAATTAAAACTGGTCACCTAACAGAAGTGCCATATGTTGAAATTGTGTACATGGACTGGCATGCTATCATTGTCGACGGTCATGCACTTTTCAGCTGTAATATAACCGATTTATACTGAAGTGTGCACAAGGCAAGGCAGCTTAAACTAATCGTAGGCTTACGTCAACTACTTTGACAAGAAGCTGCTTTTTTCACTGATATTTTGTACATTATATCCGTATATTTAACATCGGAAATGATTTTTAGTACCCTTGTAAGAATTTGGTGATGTTTGAAAAAAACATGATTAGGACAATGGACTCGTTGATGTACTTGCAGAGATACTGGGTGCCACAACTGTCAGCAACCTTTATGACGTGTATTGTCCCTGTCAAACGTTTGTTTCTTTTTGAAATTATCTATTTTGCCAGCTGTATCTCTTGTTTCCAATAATGTGTGAACATCAGCGAAATATGTGGCCAAATAACTGACGTGTGGCGATGTTTGGACACTTTGTATCAAACAGAGATCTGCGCATGTGTAAAAGTATGGTTATTTTAAGAGGGGTTAGGATAACAATTTGTGTGATGCAAGATATACGTTCTACTGGGCATCCCATTTTTGGTTTCATAATATACTATGTATATACCTCAATTTATACCCAGCGTTTCAGTGCATTGTCTACAATATAGTAGTAGTTACCGTCGAGAGACGCCTCTGTGCCTTTCAATATTGTGAATATTGTTGAAATGCCTGGCTTGTGCTCTTAACACCTATTGGTGTTGTACACGAGTGACACACAGTTCATGATTGCATTATATTATTTAGCATAGTTTGTGGTCATTACGTTATACCACAATTTTTGAAGATGTGCAACTTGCATGTCCCAAAAAATGCTGCTTAAAATAATGATTTTGTGTATTTTTTGCAAAAAATTACAACATTTTATGAAAAATGACAACAAAATTCATTATTATTCTATATATTTTGTTTCCATATTGGTAAGACACTGTGTTGGCCTGTATGTTGTGTTCAGTACCATTAATGTCAGGCAAACGTTGTATGTGGTATAAGGTACCGAATAAGCATGTTTAAATCAACTCAAGGCACTGTTTAGCTTGGAGGTGTGCAGTTTGATGACGCATATTTTAATTGTTATTGAGACAGTGTAAATTTCCCTTTGTGGTTAATCTAGTTATATGTACAGCTTGATATAAATCTAACTTTCGTGAAGATTTGCAAGATTCAGGAGATCTATTTGGGGTAAGACCACATTAAGGATTCGTCCGGGCATTACCGTTTTGGTGTGATGTGTGAATTTTATTCGAGCACTTTGACGTGGCACATGTTAGTCCAGTGAATACTGAATGAATGTACTCCTGCATTAAATCTTTCACGAAATAGCAATAAATATAGTCTTCTCCAGTCGCTCGCGTATTCGCACAGTGGCTATTTTGCAGAACACACCAATATTTCAAAATCCGTCACCAGATTGGAGCGAAATTGAGGGGTGTCAGGTTTGGTGGATTTTAAATATGCTGTGAAATTTTGCAAGAAAGGAAGGGAACGTTATAATGGCCGCCTATGTAAATTTAAAATTTGGTCTTATTCTTACCAGAGAACGCCATCGGCATCGAAGTCAAATTGTGCACGTCGCAGTCTATACGCAGTTTATGAAGCTTATTAAACTGCCAGCCAACGTCAATGTGTATTCTGTTTAAATGTCATACACTGTTGGACACTGTTGAATGTTGAACTGAATAAAATTCATAAATTGTGTACCGTTTTTAAATAAACAATGGATCAACAAGCCACGGTCAACTGAACGATAATGTGGTACCGCTGACGTAAGATCTAAAATAATGACCTGGCACTCAGCAGCCGAATACGCAAATGATTTGACAAACGCTGTGTTAGAATTGATTAATGATTTAAAGCTGTAAGTACGCTCACAATTGGCTTAACTTTGTCTTTCAATCAATATCAAAATACCAGTACAGGCGGTAGCTTTGCGTTCATCGTAGCGAAAAGCTAATATTTGTTACGCAATGTTAGCTTACTGATATTGCCTACTAAGCTAAAACGTATTTAACCCATTCTGGATCTGCGCATGCGTCAGGTGTAGTCCATTCCGATTTTTCTGCTCCGCTGTTATCGATTATTTTCACGATTTCTAAACGTTTTTATTACTGTTAACCGTGTGAGGTACTATTTTAGACATACCAGAATATAATCCCATGGTGATATATGCGATCAAATCACGCTAAGACACGATTTGACAAAGGTTTAGCCTTAGTTTCCATAACAACCAGTTCAAAACAAGATGGCGAATCTGTAAACAACTTACACAAAGCGCGCCAAAACCAAATCGCCCCTAAAACAACCCAACATCAGTCCATTCACACAAAGCTTACGTATTATACTGTTACAAATCCGGATTGTACGCTGTCAGCAACACACAAGAAACCAACAGCAAACACAATATACAATACGATAAACTGTCTACTAACCTGGCAAATTCTACTACTGTCTTTTACATCTACTATGATCTTACTGCTGTGATTTTATATTAGCTGTGATATATAACTTAATCATAAAAACAATACCCACATCTATAGTAGAATATAATCTCTTGTTTTTGTTTTACCGCATGAACATAACTGTATAAGCAAAGCAGCTTGTGCAATAGCTGCTCTTATGATGGTGCCACCCAAAATGAGCACACCAGTGGTAGTTCTGATTAGTATCATTATTGCATTCGTACCCAAATTCCCGATACACCTGGACCATACCCGATCCACGGACGATCCAAATGGTCTGCTAACATATGACAGGTCTTGCTGGACTGACACAACTATTAGACTGGCACTAGCTTTCACCAGAGACTCCCATAACAAGTACCACACCAAACTGGCTTATGCAATCCCTACATCGGGACACAAAACATGTTATTTTGTCCTACTAATCCTCTGTGGGGACATCCAAACAAACCCCGGCCCAGTCAGACACCCCTGTGGATTTTGTAAAAAGCCTGTTGCTTCAAATCACCGAGCAGTCTGCTGCGACCGGTGCAACCAATGGGTACACATTAAATGTTGAGACATAAGTCCAGATCAATATAATCTCTGTAACAGTTCCTGTTCCTGGCACTGCATGAAATGCGACCTTCCTAACTACAGTCATTCCTTCTTCCAAGACCACTTTTTGGAATGTTCTCACAATCGATATAACAGCCTTAGTGACACAGACCAAAACAACCAAAACATTGACCCTCACACACAGATCTCTCAAACAAACACGAGTCGTACATCCCAAACCTGGGATCCAACCTTTGGACCAAACCCTCAAAATGCATCAACCCCTGAACGTCGTAAGAAAACCAAACGTAACACACTTAGCGGAATTCTAATAAATACCAACAGTGTCAAAAGCATCGCAAAGACAACCCAATTAAAAACAACTATTCAGTCAAATAATCCTGACAACATATTCCTAGTCGAAACCAAAATTGACGAAAACAAACTACCCTACCTATTCGTTCCTACCATCTAACTATAACGCCATCCGAAAGGACAGAAACACCCATGGTGGTGGAGTTCTCATAGCCTTCCACGATGACATTGTAGCAGAACCACTTACAAAATTAAACTCAAGCTGTGAAATAGTATGGACAAAAATCCATTTCACGAAACACATCCATATACTTTGCATCCTACTACCGACCCCCCAGTGACCACCTTCAATCCCTTGAAGCTCTCCACGAATACCTAACAAAACTGTACAGATCACAAAAAACTTCTACTGTAGTTATAGCAGGTGACTTTAACCTTCCTGATATTAACTGGGGCAAGCAGCAAACCACTGACAACAGAACTGCCAGCAAGCATAACAAACTGCTAGAAATAATTAGAGAATTTGGATTACAAAACATGGTCAACGATCCCACACGAGTTGATTCCGGCAATATCCTTGACCTCATACTCACTTCTAATCCATCGATAATTGCTAACACTCAGACCACTCCCGGCATGAGTGATCATGAAGCTGTGACCTTTAACGTAAACCTAAATCCAATCCGTAACAGTAAACCACCACACAAAGTGTTCCAATATAAATCTGCAAACTGGGATAAGACATAAAACAACTAACAACAACATACTTTGACACGAACCCAAATTCAACACATGTCAACACAAATTGGAACTTTTTCCGGAATAATCTTACTTCATTAGTCAACAATAATATTCCCAGCCGCAAGACCAAAGCAAAACCCCACCTCCCCTGGATGACACGTGAAATAATAAGAATGCAAAGAAAACGCAACAAAAGCCATAAAAAAGCAAAACAAACTGGACGTAATAGTGACTGGGAAAGGTTTAGGCAACTCCGAAAACAAGCCACTAAAGCTGCAACTAAATCCTACTCAGACTATCTAAACAATCACATTGGAGACAAAAACAAACCCAAAACAATTCTGGTCATTCTTTAAAGCAAACAAACGAGAATACATTGGCATCCCTACACTGCAAGCAAACGACCAACCAATCACAAATGATCACGACAAAGCAAATACACTTAACAACCAATTTAGTTCCGTTTTTACTCAATAAATCTACCCCATCCCCCAACTAGCTCCATCCATCTATCCCGATATGCCCTCCCTCGAAATCGGGATAGACGGAGTAATTAAGCAACTGAAAAACCTAAACCAAAATAAAGCTACAGGCCCCGACGAACTCCCAGCCAGAGTCCTTAAAGAGACTGCAGTGGAAATTGCCCCCATCATCACACACATTTTCCAGCAGTCATACAACACTTGCAAACTCCCAGATGACTGGCTTCAAGCACTAGTAACACCAATACACAAAAAAGCCACAGATCAGACCCTGCTAATTATAGTCCAATTTCGTTAACATGCATCCTCTGCAAAGTTATGGAGCACATAATTCTAAGCAACATGTGGAAACACACAAACACAACATCATCCTCCACTTCCAACATGGATTCCAACCAGGTCTGTCTTGTGAATCCCAACTCATCGAGACAGTCCACGACTGGATGACTGCTATGGACAATAAGACACAAACAGATGCCATCCTACTCGATTTCGCCAAAGCCTTCGACAAAGTCCCCATAAACGCCTCCTATCCAAATTAGCTTTCTATGAAATAACTGGAAACACACAAAACTGGATCAAATCGTTTCTATCCGATCACAAACAGAGAGTCTCAGTCAATGGAGCCTTGTCGGACAGAACAAATGTTACATCTGGTGTACCACAGGGCTCAGTCCTAAGACCTGTCCTATTTTTACTCTACATAAACGACATAACCGAAAATGTCCAATCTTCCGTACGTCTCTTTGCAGACGACAGCATTATATATCGCAAAATCACATCCGAAACCGACCACGAAACTCTCCAATCTGACCTGATCAAACTCCAAACATGGTCTAATAAATGGCAGATGGAATTTAACATATCTAAATGTGTGCATCTCCCAATAACAAACAAAACCAAACCCAGACTACATTCATATTCACTCTTTGGCATACCACTCTCTACCGCCTCTAGTCACACATATCTTGGAATAAAATTAGATTCTAAACTAACCTGGGCTAACCATATCACTGACATAGCTTCCAAATCTTCAAAAGTCCTAGGCATAATCAAACGAACCATCGGACCATGCAAACCTGAAGTAAAAGAAACAGCCTATAACATGCTAATCCGACCAAAACTCGAGTATGCCTCTCACATATGGAACCCACACACTGCCACCCAAATTAAACACCTTGAAAGAGTACAACACTGTGCTGCCAGATTTGTCAGAAATGACCACAGACGCCAAACAAACTCAGCAGACCTAATAGCAACCCTTCGATGGTCAACTCTTGAACGACGACGCATTATCAAACAAGCCATGACATTTTATCAAATATTATATAACAATCAACATCACACCCCCACCAGGTCTATTAACACAGTCAAAAAACCGTGGCCACTACGTTGCCCCTAGGTGCCGCATCAATGCAGCAGTGTTCTCTTTCTACCCTCGAGCAGTTCGAATCTGGAATATGATTCCACCACCGATTACTGAACTAGAAAGCCCCATAGCGTTTCAAACAGCGATCATGAACCTCCCTTTCATCACACCCAGTCATCTAAAGTGCCTATAAAATAAACAAACAAACTACCCACAACGCATGCGCACAAACAAGCACCATACAACTCCTGCGTTAGCTCAAGTTTGGATTAATCACCTAAGACCTTATTAAGCAAGGCGTATTTGTGAATTTCAATTGCACTTTACAAGCCGCCCGGCGCCGAAACCAGGCGAACTCGCGATCCGCGGAAGCCATGAGCATGACTAGCAGATTGGAAACGATTCGTTTGATGTCGGCGCAAAACAAACAATACCTTGCTCCACATTTAGTGTTCCTAAAATAAAAATTGACCATAATTATAGTCAAAGAAACTTATACCTTTGATATCATCGGCAGTGCAGAATAAACAACGGCAACGTAGTGACGCGCCTCACACTTGATTCGTTGCAGTTGTACGTCAACGTTGTCGTTAAATTTATTGTCCGCCAACTAGTCTTTCAATTTATACATGTCATAGACAAAGACGGGGATAACTTCACACAAAACAATTGGCAGTTATTACCGTGTTAATATAGTTTGTCATAGCGCCCATTTCCCCCTGGCGGCAGAAATTCGGGGTCCAAGACCGACCGCGTTATAACGGGGCGCGTTATAACAAGGCGCGACTGTAGTAGGTCAATTCATATTACATTGCTTGCTATTACTATTATATTGAGTTTTTGCTCAACCTATTACTATTACTTCAAAATTTGTAATTATTACTATTACATATTATTATTATCCCAGGCCTGTACAACAGTGTATATTAAATGGACACTGGTTCAAGTGAAACTCACAACCCAGTTAATAATGAATGATTGAACTCTTTGGTGTTACCTTATTTCAAACAACATACCTTAATCCTTCCAACATACTTTATTTATCATAATAGCCTTTCCCACAAGATCAGTCCACTTTTTGTACAAATATTAGTCATAGTTACTGTCTCAAAGTACAACTTATGATGTCAGTCGACATCCGCTTTCTCTGATTACTTTCAATTTATCAGTTCAACTGTGTGGAGTGTTGACCTGCTTTGTTACCATGGAACACTTACTGTTCTGTGTAGGTCTCATAGGGACCCAGTGCAGTCAGGGACCAAGGGACCCAGGGCAGATAGAGAATCAGGGACTCAGTACAGGCAGGGACCCAGAGCTGACAGGGACCCAGGGACTTAGTGCAGACAGGTGCTCAGGGCAGACAGGGACCCTGGGCAGACAGGGAATCAGGGCAAACAGGGACCCATGATAGGCAGGGGCACAGGGCAGACAGGGACCCAGGATAGGCATGGACACAGGCAGACAGTGACCCAGAGTAGACAGGGACCCAGGGCAGACAGGGACCCCTGAGGGCAGACAGGGACACTCAGGGCAGACAAGAGTTATATAACTCCCAGTTATATGTCATTGTCCTGCATCATGACACGCAGTTATTTATAACTGTTTTATGTGAGGTGTACACATGTTATATTATAAAACAGAGTATAGGTATCTGTATGTATGTATGTATATATATATGAGCATGTATGGAACTGTAAGCATGAAATCATCTGCTGTCTCTTGTTATTTGCCGATATAACATGGCCCGTCTTCGACATGTGTTCACCACAGAAATGGCCCTTGTTTACATGATGATGAATTCAAAATGTTGCTCTGCACAGGAGATAATAAAACTATTTAAAGGGAATAAAAACACCTATTGCTTGAATTCATATTATATTACATCCTGCTATATATTTCCATGTCCACCAAGCCCAAAAAAAACATTCAGTGAATTAGAAATTCCACATGTTATGCTGTGCAGCCGGACATTTTCGAATATGCATATTTTTGGCACGCTTTTCGGGATGCCGAGATGTGACGTCACATATGACCCATACTCGCATCAGGCCGACCCTTTGCATGCATTCAGAGCATGTTTACAAGGATAGCTTTAGGGTTGAAACGAGCGTCAAAATGAGTTATTGTGCGATTTCCGATGAAATACTAACACTAGTCATCATAAAGGAACAAGCAGTTATCTTACGGTTCCACATGAATCCAGTTTTATTCAAAACAATGAATGCGAATGGGCCTACAAGTCGACTAGGTTTCGCTGAGCTTGGGCTCGTTTTCAGAATAATTATATGCAACCAACGGGAGATAATCTACACAATAAACATACATAGCAAACATATATTGTATCCAGCTACAGACAGTAACGCGTATAATCTCATAATATCACTAGAATATCGATATATGAAGGAGGAGTCGTACAATTTATCATAACAACTTAAATTAGTCAGTGAAACACAAGAAGGAAGACAGCTCCGATGTGCAGCAGTTATTGGTATCCACATTTTTGTCACCAATTGCTCTGTCAGAGCTGGTAGACAACTCACGACAAACATTGCTGATTTTTTAAGAAAAATAGTTTGAAAAGATACTCGTCATTTCAGCTTCAGGCGTGTGGGTGGGGAGTACAATTCCCACTTTGACATGCAGCAGACAGTTTACAATTAGGAACAGTCGTTGCTGTTTCTTGCCTGTGTCACGGATTATGCTGGAATAGTCGGCAGATTTTGTTTGGGTAAGTAGTGCATTCACTCTCTTGCACTGATCAGCGTACAATTGTCTATGCACCTCTAGTTTGGATTTTCTCCAGGATCTTTCTCTGCTGCTTCTCTTGTTTCGCCGCCCATATATCATCGGTACACCACGCTGTATCTTGCCGTAATCGGACATGTTTTTCTTGCATAGGCGCATGCGAATCAACTAAGCTGACCAGCATATGGTCGTACTGATCAACCAGTTCTTCTACGTTCAGCAAGTCAAGATCAGTCGAGTGGAACAATGGAACGTCTTGTTGAAAAGACACTGCATCAATGGTGTGTAACTTGCGATATTTGATTTTCATCAAACCAGTGCGATGTTGCTGTCATAACTGCAAGATGGCGTCTATTCAGGCACATGCTCCTGTGCCACCCGATGCACCTGCTCAGCGAGCGATCGACAACTATTTCGCCGTGGACACACGTGTCACGACATACATGGGTCGACCGCGGATGACTCTGCCGACGGCGTTGAGCACTGACCTGCAACGCATAGGTCATACGCTACGTTGCCGAGCCAACATCAACGGTCTGCGCATACTCGACCGTGAACAGTGGCGAGAGTTGGGGCTGGTTATTTCAAAATAAGAAAGCATCATATGAATCCATGGAATTGACCTTTTCAATTATTTATTTACATTTTTATTACATTTTTGTGCAATTTCTACTGATTTTTTAACAAGTATTTGTTACGTTTTTTTAATCATGGACATTTTAATTATATATATATATCTATTTATTTAGATATTTTATATATATATATATATTAACTCTACTTCTACAAAAGAACTGTGATGGTACATTTTGTGTGGAATGGCACAAGCGAAACAGACGCGATCTACATCACGTCTGCCACGCGAAAGTGCACATCATAATAATAAGTACGATGTTGAACAATGTCTATGTTGAAACTCACCGCAAAGTGGTCAGAAAGGCCCACGTCCATAACGGTAACATTTCGAACAAGGTGTTCGTCCGTGCAGCGGGTCATGAGTACATCCAACGTGTGTCCTTTCTTGTGGGTTGGCCGGCGAACATGCAACACCATTCATGTGGCATTCACAGAATTGATCAGTCGCCGTGCATTTGCAGCGTTGTCAATATGAAAGTTCAAATTTCCCATGATAATCAGTGGTCCAGGTTTTATGGCATGATGGTCGATGAAACGGTCCCATTCTTCAAAAAACATAGTAGTTGACAAGCCATTTTTCATTGATGGCGGCGGGCGGTAAATGACAACGATTCTCATGGATGACATAGGTGTTTTCAGCCGGCACTCAATGTGTTCAAACGATCAAAATGCATCGGTATCCTGTTTGTGTAAAACGATTTTGGATTTATGGATAATAACGACACTGCCCCCTTTGCCGATAGGGCGAGGCGTGTACTTGATGGAATATCCATTTGGTACAATGTCTGTAACCACACTGGTGTCCCTCGAAGGCTTTAACCACATTTCGCATATCGAGATGGTTTTAAAGTACTGTACATGATCCGCTGTGGCGAGTGTTTTGTTCCGACACGATTGTGCGTTGACGTAGCATACTTGTACGCCTTGATCGCACTGTATGACCTGTTTACAGAGTGGTAAAGTTATTAAATTTGGTACATTTCGGCTTGGTTGTGGCAACGTTGGTACTCTTGCGTATTGAATTATTGTCGCTACAGTGTTTACGTCTCGTAGACGAACGTTTGAAGATGCACAGTTGGTGAAGTAGAAGATTCACACAGCAGGTCACCGGAGATCTGGTATACCTGGTTGCATTGGCGGCAATTGACAACTGTCCTAGAATAATGCACCACAGATGCCATTGTTGACACATACGCGTACTGAAGTGCGTCTTGCATCACTGCATATCATCGGCGGTTGCACAAAAGTTGTTCGTGGTCCGGTGTTATCCAGGAATAGACCACAGCGTTCTGCTTGACAAGTTTGCAACCGGTTCTCAAGGCAAGCGTAGATGAATGACGATTAAAAACCATAACAGTCTGGCACCAGTAATCATTTTCAAGTAAAATGTAAACGTCTGAAGTAATGACTATACCTCTATACACGGACCTGAGAAATATTAAAACGTTCCTTGAATTGAAATACGTCAAACTTGTAACAATAAGACGGGTGTTAGAGCTACTGCCAAGCGCTGCACCACACCTGTCTTAAGTGACAGATGTTGTGCATCGCTTGGCATTATACATATTTTGCACATGAAACTGGTACAAATCAATCACTTGGCTTGCAAAATTAAGTTACTTTGTAAGGAAAGATGGGTATTTTGTTGTTAGATGCAGCCAGTCTTATATTTAACTGGAATAACAGACGACTGCAGAGATGCCACAACTAGAAGTTCATCGATTGATTCTCACTAGCCAGGTAGGAGCTGGGTCTAGGTTGCATGATTTATGCGGTGCATCCATGATGATATTCTTGATTTCATCTGGTGGTTGGTAGGGAGAAGGAAGACAGCTCCGATGTGCAGTAGTTGTTGGTATCCACATTTTTGTCTGAAAAGATACTCGTCATTTCAGCTTCTGGCGTGTGGTTGGGGAGTACACTTCCCACTTTGACATGCAGCAGACAGTTTACAATTAGGAACAGTCGTTGCTGGTTCTTGCCTGTGACACGGATTATGCTGGAATAGTAGGCAGATTTTGTTTGGGTAAGTAGTGCATTCACTCTCTTGCATTGATCAGCGTACAATTGTCTGTGCACCTCTAGTTTGGATCTTTCTCTCTGCCGTTTCTCTCATTGCTGTCTTGCCACAATCGGACATGCTTTTCTTGCATAGGCGCATGTGAATCAACTAAGCTGACCTGCATATGATTGTACTGATCAACTAGTTCTAAGTTCAGCAAGTCAAGATCATCTGAGCGGAACAATGGTATGTCTTGTCCAAAAGTCACTGCATCAATAATGCGTAACTTGTGATGTTTGATTTTCATCAAACCAGTGCGATGTTAAACAATGTCTATGTTGAAACTCACCGCAAAGTGGTCAGAAAGGCCCATGTCCGTAACGGTAACATTTTGAACAAGGTGTTCGTCCATGCTGTGGGTCATGAGTACATCTGATGTGTGTCCTTTCCTGTGGGTTCGCCCACGAACATGCAACACCATTCCTGTGGCATTCACAGATTTGATCAGTCGCCGTGCATCAACGTTGTCAATATGAAAGTTCAAATCTCCCATGATAATCAGAGGTCCAGGTTTTATGGCATGCTGGTCGATAAAAAGGTCCCTTTCTTCAAAAAAATAGTAGTTGACAAGCCATTTTTCGCTGATGGCGGCAGGTAGTAAATGACGCAAGTGTTTTCAGCCAGCACTCGATGTGTTCAAACAATCAAAATTCGTCGGTATCCTGTTTGTGTAAGATATTTTCGGATTTATGAATAATAGTGACACCGCCCCCTTTGCCGGTAGGGTGAGGCATATGCTTGATTGGATATCCATTTGGTACAATGTCTGTAATCACACTGCAGGCTGCGAAATAAGGCCGGTCCGATCGTCCCGGACGAGTAGTTTCAGTGATCGGACTAGTCCATGTTTAGTGGAGCAGTCCCATCGGACTAGCTGTTATTATGTAAATTATTTTACACTATGTATACGCTAGTTGGGTGTTGTGATGGATTAAAAAAAAATCAGACAGTAAGGTAGCATTTGATCACAGGCAGCTAAATATTCCGTACGACCGTCAGATGGGAAACTTGCTGAACGCAGTGAATGTAAATGGCGGCTGTTTACATCCGGTTAGCGTAGGATAGGTAGTGCCACCTAGCGACCATGAGTGATGAGCGACATGAACAAACATACATGCGTGGGTTATAGACATCGTTACGTGCTATCCCGTCGTGATGGTAGTTGCGTCATTCCTGCATTGGGTGATTATTTTAGCAATAAGTTACCAAACGCCAGCAATGTTACTGATTGTTTAGTCGGCTTCTGAAAAGTAAAGGGCAAATGATGCAACTTAGTCCGACAATGTCGGTCCTTTGTCGCCGTAAGGCTTCAAATTCTGCTGGAATCGCCTTGTCCACGACTCCTGTTTGCTGCCCCTGATTAAACTAGTCATTTCTTCTGATAACTTTGCAATTGAATCTACGAAATCAAATGTATGTGTTCCTATTAATGACACATTTAGTTGAACATTTAATTGAAATGGGAAACGGCTTGTTTTCTTTATGAAATAAAGCCACTTTTACTATGTTCCACAACTGTCACACATATATGATACAACAGTATGATTGATTTTTAAGGACTAGTAAAACAATATGAGGACTAGTTGTTTCTGAGTCAGCTAGTCCGATGGACTACCTGTCAACTAAATCCGCCGTGCACCCTGCACTGGCGTTGCTCAAAGGCTTCAACCATGTTTCTCATATCGCCGTCATATCAATATGGTTTTCAAGTATATGCAATGGCGAGTGTTTTTTTCGACACGATTGTGTGTTAACATAACATGCTCTTATGCCTTGATTGCGCAGAATGGTGAGCTGTTTATACAGCGGTAAAGTTATTAAATTGGTAAATTTTGGCTTGGTTGTGGCAACGTCAGTACTCTTGCGTAGTGAATTATTGTTCCGATCTGTTTTGCGACTTTACAGCCACCACAGTGTTTACATCTCGTAGATGAATGCTTGAAGATGCATAGTTGGGGAAGAAGAAGATTCACACAGCAGGTCACCCGAGATCTGGTAGACCTGGTTACATTGGTGTCAACTGACAAAAATTTTGTCCATGAATAATGCACTGCTGATACTATTGTTGACACATACGTATGCTGATGTGCATCATGCGTCACGGCGTATCATCATCAGTTGCACAAAAGTTGTTCCTGATCCAGTGTTATCCAGGAATAGACCAAAGCATTCTGCTTGACAAGTGTGCCACCGGTTCTCAAAACAAGTGTAGATGAATGTCGATTAAAAACCATTATATAGAGCCATGTGGTGTGAGACCTGACCAGCGCTGTGTTCATGCTCCAACAATCCTTTAAGTATTGGTAGAACTCATACATTACTCTTTCAAGAACTATGGATTAAGCCTTCATAATAGCAGGTGGATTCAGGATGCAGTGCCCATTGAAGTTGTGAATTTTCTGCGTTGGGTAGAAAGCTTTTATGATGATGCTTGGTCTGATCAGTTGACCTTGATCACTGTCTCTGTCTGGGCGTGGTGGACAGCAGTGATCGGTGTCCGAATTGATCATTCTTGTGTCACTGGCCTGTAATTGCACAATCCACCGACCAACACAATGCAGCACAGCGACCAGCTAGACAGTATCAATAACTGGGTAGTAACAGACTGCAACACTCCCTCGTCACAGTCTTTCAAATATGGGTCGATTAAGTGGGTCGTCGACGGCAACAGAAAAAGAAGTCGACTTTTCATCTGGCCTTTTTGAGGCACTGTGTGACCCCAATCTCAAGGAAATCCTGGTCAACAAAATGAGGCAGGAAGTCACTGACCTCCGAAGAATAGTGGGAGCAAAATACAAGCAGATCACCGATTTGCGAGATCATCTTGTAGGCCTTGAAGAGAAGACGGACACTCTTGAGCAATATTCCAGGCGCAACTCTCTGCGATACTTGAACGGGGATACTTGAACGGGAGGGCGAGGACGTGCTTGAGGCGACACTAAGTGTGGTGAATTCGGCGCTTCTAGCACCACTGACTGACAGTGGAGGAAGTATACCACATACATCGTGTCTTCCCAAAACTCCCAGATAAGACACGTCTGATCCTCATCAAGTTCGCCACATATCGAACGAGACACTGTCTTCACAACATGGAAACACATTAAGTACGAACAACCAGCCTTGGGAATGTCAGCAACACCGACATCCCACACGGTATATATATCAACGACAACCTAACGAAACAAAAATCACACTTGCCGTACGAGTGTCGTAAGGCAAAAAAGACTGGCAAACTGAACGATGTATGAACTGTTGATGGAAATATCCTCATACGGTACACTTCTAACCAGGTCATCCAAATTAAGAACCCATCGGAACTTGCCAAACTGACTGTCTAATTTTGAACTTGCTGTATGCCATTAATGGTATGTTTATTTGTTATTATATACACACCGTGTTTACATGTATTTGTCTATTACGCAGCAAATACATTACTCATGGATGTCATGATTGTATTACTATGATACAAATGGGTGAAATTAACATATGTTGATAGTAATGAATTCCACCTTTATTCCTACGAATTACTTACTATGTATTACTTACTATGTATTACTCCCTAATTCTTTTCGCAATCTTTGAATCACAGCAAGAATATTTGTTTTCACCAATCGATAATGGATAGAGATAAAGGCTTTTGCCATATATGCAACAGACCGGTCAGCATTTGATGACCCAAATAATGCACATGGTGCCTTCTATTCACAGTTTGATAAGCATTATTTTAACTGCTTTCCTGAAGTAAAGATTAAACAATGATGCAGTAATAGGAAACAATGGCTATCACATGGGCTGAAGACCTCCATAAAATAAACAAATAAATTATTTGTCTACTACAAAAAAGTACCTACCCTGACTAATGAAACTAACCATAAAGTATACCGCAATAAGCTTAACTTAGTTTTAAGACTAGCAAAAGAAATCACTATCAACAGTTATTAATGCAAAATCAATTGAATCTTCTCAAATCATGGCAACTTATTAAGTAAATAATCAATAAAAAAAAATAAAAAAACAATCTCTGAAGATAACTATTAATAATCAGCTAATAACCGATAAAAAAGTAATTTCCTATTACTTCAATAACTGTTATGTTAATGTTGGACCATCATTAGCTGAAAAGATTACAAAAAATGCTATTGACCCGTCAATACGTATGAAGCATCGAAAGTTCCACACAATATTTATTTCGCCTGTTGAAGTGAATGAAGTAGAAACTATAATCAAAGATCTAAAAATATCAAGTCCTGGATGACACTTAATAACTCCACATATTGTTAAATTAACTTATCATGCTTTCCTACTTCCCTTAACACATGTTATTAACTTATCGTTAACTAAAGGTATTTTTTCATACGACATAAAATTTGCAAAAGTGATCCCGATATACATAGGCGGGGACATGACACTTGTAAACAATTACCGTCTAATATCGATTTTGCCAGTTTTTTCTGAAGTTCTAGAAAAATACTGTACAACAGATTAACATCCTTCATAAACAAACATAACATCTTATATGATTACCAGTTTTGATTTAGGAAGAAGCATTCTGCAAGCATGGCTCTTGTGCAACTAGTAGATGAAATTTAATAATGGTGACTACATACTAAGAGTTTTTCTTTACCTCAGTAAAGATTTCGATACAGTTGATCATAAAATATTTAATAAACTAGAAAATTAGGAAGAAGAGCACTTACCTGGATTGAAAGTTATTTATCTAATAGAATGCAGTATGTTTTATTTGATGGAGTAAAATCGAACATTAAGTATATGCTGTGGTGTTTACAGGGATCAAAAATAGGACCACTGTTATTCTTAATCTATATTAACGACATTGTTAACGTATCAGATAACCTTTTTCCTGTTATATATATGCACATTTTTTGTCAATGGTAAGTCTTAGCAAGCTGGAAACTGCCATGAATCAAAAAAAATTATTTGGTTAAAGTAATATACTATCTTTAAATATCAGTAAAACACATTTTATTGTATTCAAGTCGGTAAATAAAAAGGTGTCCAATCCAATCGCAATCTTTGTTGATGGACTACAAATTACTCAAATAGAAAACAAAATATTCTTAGGAATTTTAATCAATGCTAATTTGTCCATTTTCATATAAAGTACATAAAAATCTAAAATAACCAATGCTGTTGGAATTATAGGTAAAACTAGAAAAACCCTGAGTAGATCATCCCTTGTAACATTATACTGTACATTTTTATATCCATATCTAACTTATTGTATCGAAGTGTGAGAGGAGCATACAATACACATTTTAGTTCTCTATTCAAATTGCAAAAGTATACAATTCGGCTAATTATGTCTGCTTCATTCAGAGCGCACACAGACCAATTCTTCAAGAAGCTGTCCATTTTACCAATAAGAAAAATTTATGAATACACAGTTGTGCTGTATATGTGTAAAATGATTAAGAATATGTTTTTGTCGGTTACGACAAGGATGTTAGAAATAACGAATTCCACAAACATAAGACACGCTATGCCGAATCACTGCATGTGCCAATTTCAAAAACTAATGTATTATATCAAATTATTAAATATCGAGGTGTTAATTTATGGAACTATACGGTGACAACAGTGGATTGTAATTATGCATTTGTAACGTTTAAACGTCAACTCAAAAAAATGTGTCAGTAAATAATATTAATGACTTATATAAATATCATTCTTTGATGCAATTTTAAATAGAGTATTTATGAAAACAATACCGCTATGATTTATGTTGCTGTTTTTCTACTTTCTTCAATTACACAGACTGGTATCTTGCACCATGAAATTTACACATGTATCACATGTATTGTGAGGGCTAATCAGCTACTAGTGGCTTTATGTTGCACCTCTGAGCTCAGATTGATGGGGATTAAAGCGTTATAGAAGTTTTTTATTATTATAGGAACTATAACAATCTGTGTATGTAATCGAAATAAATGTAATGTAGCATAGTTTTTGTAGTAAACTATTATTATTAATGTATTTTATTATTATTAATATATTTAGATTTATGATGCTCTACAGGTTGAGTTATTATTACACATCCTAAAATATCAAATAATAACAATAATTTACTGACATAAGTTTCTACAGCATGACATAATAGCTATGTTTGAATAAGTGATTACAAGTTCAGATACATCGTCTGAATAATCGTTGCTATTTTCAATGACAGACTAGAATTCAAACATTTGTAATAAGTATTTTATAGACATTTTCCTAAGATGGACAGTCCTGACTCTAGTTCTCTTGATCACTGGCATGAACTCCCTTGAAAGTCCCTGGTGTTTGGTCTCAAGTGATGCAGTAACACACAATGCCAGTTCCACCATCTGTGGCTGCCCGTCACGAACCAAAGTCAAATGTTTGCTGATATGACTCAAACTGTAAACTAGGCCAGTAGTACTACACATGCATCACCTATTTCAGTTTGAACTACATTTTAGAATATAATCCAGCATACATTTGTATGTGTATGCTAATAATATACAATTCTACAATAGTGCAGTTTTACTGTTTATATTACTGGTTTTTCATCTACATTAATTGTGTATGGCTTACATTCATTGTTGCTCCTCTTCAGCAACTGCACATTACCCTCAAAACTACCACTAACCCTTGAATCTACCAATAACCCTTGAATCTACCGCTAACCCTCAAATCTGCCACTAATCCTCAAATCTACCACTAACCCTCGAATCTACCATTAACCCCTGAATCTACCACTGACCTTTGAATCTACCACTAACCCTTGAATCTACCACTAACCCTTGAATCTACCACTAACCATAAAATCTACCACTAACCCTTGAATCTACCACTAATGCTCGGATCTACCACTAACCCTTGAATCTACCACTGATCCTTGAATCTACCATTAACCCTTGAATCTACCACTAACTCCTGAATCTACCACTAATCCTCGGATCTACCACTAACCCTTGAATCTACCATTGATCCTTGAATCTACCATTAACCCTTGAATCTACCACTGACCCTTGAATCTACCACTAACCCTTGAATCTACCACTGACCCTTCAATCTACCACTGATCCTTCAATCTACCACTAACCTTCAATCTACCATTAACCCTTCAATCTACCACAAACCCTCAAATCTACTACTAACCCTCGAAGCTACCACTAACCTACAAATTTACCACTAACCCACAAATCTACCACTAACCCTTGAATCGACCATTAACCCTCAAATCTACCACTAACCCACAAATCTACCACTAACCCTTGAATCTAACACTATTCCTCGAATCTACCACTAACCCTTGAATCGACCACTGACCCTTGAATCTACTACTGACCCTTGAATCTACCACTAACCCTTCGATCTACTATTAACCCTTCAATCTACCATTAACCCATCAATCTACCACTAACCCTCAAATTCACCACTAACTCTCAAATCTACCACTAACCCACGAATCTACCACTAACCCTCGAGTCTACCACTAACACTTGAATCTACCACTAACCCTTGAATCTACCAATAATTTGATTCTACCGCTAACACTTGAATCTATCACTAACCCTTGAATCTACAACTAATGCTCAAATGTACCACTAACCCTTAAATCTAGCACTAACTTGAATCTACCACTAAGCCTTCAATCTACCACCAACCCTCGAATCTACCATTAACCCTTGAATCTACCACTAACCCTCGAATCTACCACTAACCCTCAAATCTACCACTAACCCTCGAAGCTACCACTAACCTACAAATTTACCACTAACCCACAAATCTACCACTAACCCTTGAATCGACCACTAACCCTCAAATCTACCACTAACCCACAAATCTACCACTAACCCTTGAATCTAACACTATTCCTCGAATCTACCACTAACCCTTGAATCGACCACTGACCCTTGAATCTACCATTAACCCTTGAATCTACTACTGACCCTTGAATCTACCACTAACCCTTCGATCTACTATTAACCCTTCAATCTACCATTAACCCATCAATCTACCACTAACCCTCAAATTCACCACTAACTCTCAAATCTACCACTAACCCACGAATCTACCACTAACCCTCGAGTCTACCACTAACACTTGAATCTACCACTAACCCTTGAATCTACCAATAATTTGATTCTACCACTAACACTTGAATCTATCACTAACCCTTGAATCTACAACTAATGCTCAAATGTACCACTAACCCTTAAATCTAGCACTAACTTGAATCTACCACTAAGCCTTCAATCTACCACCAACCCTCGAATCTACCATTAACCCTTGAATCTACCACTAACCCTCGAATCTACCACTAATCCTCAAATCTACCACTAACCCTCGAATCTACCACTAACCCTCGAATCTACCACTAACCCTCAAATCTACCACTAACCCTCGAATCTACCACTAACCCTTGAATCTACAACTAATCCTCGAATCTACCATTAACCCTTGAATCTACCACTAGCTTGAACCTACAACTAACCCTTAAATCTACCACTAACCATCAAATCTACCATTAACCCTTTAATAATTTACCACTAACCCTTGAATCTACCACAAACCCTTCAATCTATCACTAACTGGAATCTACTGGTCACTAACCCTTGAATGTATCACTAACTTGAATCTACCATTAACACTTGAATCTACTACCAACTTGAATCTACCACTAACTTTTGAATCTACCACTGACCCTCAAATCTACCACTAACCCTTGAATCTACAGCTAATCCTCGAATCTACCATTAACCCTCAAAATTACCACTAACCCTTGAATCTACCACTAACCCTCAAATCTACCACTAACCTTCGAATCTACCACTAAATCTTGAATCTTTCATTAACTTGAATCTACCACTAACCATTGAATCTACCACTAACTCTTAAATCTACCACTAACACTCGAATCTACCACTGACCCTTGAATCTACCACTAACCCTTCGATCTACTATTAACCCTTCAATCTACCATTAACCCATCATTCTACCACTAACCCTCAAATTTACCACTCTCAATTCTACCACTAACTCACGAATCTACCACTAACCCTCAAGTCTACCAGTAACACTTGAATCTACCAATAACTTGATTCTACCGCTAACACTTGAATCTATCACTAACCCTTGAATCTACCACTAATGCTCAAATGTACCATTAAACCCTTAAATCTAGCACTAACACTCGAATCTACCACTCACCCTTAAATCTACCACTAACACTCGAATCTACCACTCACCCTTAAATCTACCGCTAACCCTTGAATCTTTCACTAACCCTCAAATATATCGCTAACCCTCGAATCTACCACTAGCCCTCGAATCTACCAATAACCCTCGAATCTACCACTAACTTGAATCTACCACTGACCCTTGAATCTACCACTAACTTGAATCTACCACTGACCCTCGAACCTACCATGTGTTACCAGTACTTATAATTTTGTGTGGAGATTCAAACAGTGAAATAGGTTACGGAAGAACTTCTTCTACACTACATTTCTGCTGCCTGCCTGTGGTTGTTTCACTAGCAGGCTGAGATAATTAGCGCAATTAACCCATTTTTTATCGTATAATAATAATAGTGATAACTGGTGGCATTGTAGCAGCACAGTGTGGCTCAACACTGATTACAGCTCAACAAAGATGTTTGATCTAACTGATGAGTGCATTGTTATGTCCTTTAATTTCAGTCATTTATAGTTTGTGCCGTGTATATTTATTGATCATAATGATGTCAGTTGTTTGTTAAATGGTAAATCATGGCTGGGTAGAAGGCTGTGTTCACTTGTACGCTTCAGTGTTGGCCATAGCAAGGGTCAGATTGCTTACTTACTGAACAGTAACCCTTTGTCCTACAATCAGGGTAATGTTTGCTGTGTTGAACATACACAGTACACAAGTGTATATGTAATGGCAGTTTACACTACAAAATCAGCATTGGAAAATTTTCAGTTAATAACCATCTTTTATTGTAGCTTTGGTACAAAATATTCCATTATAGTGTTTTAATCTGCAAATTTAAATCTCTGCAGAAAGTGTTTAATTGAAACGGCAAACTTTTAAAGCAACAAACTTACATTATATTTGTAAGCATACAAAAATAATGCAACATTGTACTGGTTAGATATGAGAGTAATTCTCTCAATCCCAAACAAACTTTATAATTTTGTATTCAAATCATGTATTTTGAGTAAAGTTTCACAAGTTGCTAAAATAAAACAAAGTAGATCATTAAAAAGAATATAACAAATACATGCGATAATGTACCATAATTGAGAATGCACCATTGGAATAACATTATTGCATTAAGACATATTCCATTATAGTTTTGACAAGGAAATGTATAAAATGATTTTTTTAGTGTAATAATTTAGTTTTGTTGCATGGTACCATCTAACAACGTTACTTAGAAAAATGCCACACTGCATTTTGGATAAAATATACACACGTTGCCTCTACGGTTTTTCAGTACATATACCAAACAATACTTACCAGCACTTTACAAAGACACTTGCACAGACACAAACTGCTACATATGCACTTAGCCTACCAACACTCAGCCTACCAACACTCAGCCTACCAACACTCAGCCTACCAACACTCAACCTACCAACACTCAACCTACCAACACTCAGCCTACCAACACTTAGCCTACCAACACTCAGCCTACCAACACTTAGCCTACCAACACTCAGCCTACCAACACTCAGCCTACCAACACTCAGCCTACCAACACTCAGCCTACCAACACTCAACCTACCAACACTCAACCTACCAACACTCAGCCTACCAACACTCAACCTACCAACACTCAACCTACCAACACTCAGCCTACCAACACTCAGCCTACCAACACTCAGCCTACCAACACTCAACCTACCAACACTCAACCTACCAACACTCAGCCTACCAACACTCAGCCTACCAACACTCAACCTACCAACACTCAGCCTACCAACACTTAGCCTACCAACACACATCACATATTGTCTTTCGGTGTATAAACACGTGTATATATCTTTAACTTAAATATGGTTTGTACACCACAGTGGGAACAGGAGGAATGTTTAGTGGGTGGGTGACTCTCACGTCAGCGGCATATTTGTAAGCCTTAGTAAGAGTCTCTCAGCAGAAGTTTCTTCTTTTATGAAAATGCTGTTACATGTTTTGTATTTGTTACTGTCAAGTAAAGATGTTCCAGTTCCATGAATTTAGTTCTTCCAGAAGAGCCTACAAAATATGCAACACTATACTGAGTGCGGCTGGCCTTTATCAAGTGGTTATTCTCAAGCTCTGCACCACAGCTGTCTGCTGTATAAACACATTAAACCTGAGCCAACAAGACCCAATCTCTCCAGGAGCTTATCCAGAGGCTATGTTTACAAAGTTTGATCAAATATACCTCCATATATATATAATCTTATTCTTCCACTTAAGTGCACAGGGCCACACTGGAGCATTGTTGCACTGTTGTGATTATATGCCATGTTGGTGGAGTTGGGGATTATCATTAACAACAGGTTAAGATCGCGATAAAAGTGCTACACTGCTGCTGGTTAAAATGGATCAATTGTCAGGTATCAACCTAATTGTTATACTGTAGAAGCTCCATTCACCTGTTCTTGGCCGCCCCACCAGCTAACAACACCATTCTAAAACTAAAAGAATCAGTTCCTTGTGTTATTACCAGGGAGAGTATGCCAAACACCTTTGCTATAAACAGAACTTATGTGATAATTTCCTTCATACTAAGTCCTCGAAAAAAACTAATATGCTTTCGGTGTGACAGGTGAAACAGGTGTGTAACAGGTGTGTAACAGGCATAACATATGTAACAAACGACTGGAATTTTGGTTACAGCGAAAAAAGGTTAAGAAATGCTGAACTAAATGAAAGTCAATGTTGTTTAGTATATTTACCTCTAAAGAAACTTTTTAAGTTTTTTTCTGTATAATTTATAAAATTTACAAAAGAAAAACCAAAAAAAGTTTCTTGAGACATAAATATACTAAACATGAATAACCAAGAAACCAGATCATCACCTCTTTCAAGGAAAAAGTCAATGTTGTTGTCATTTTCAGAACTGCTGCCTGACATAGACAACTTTGTGCGCCATGTTCTCAAGAAGGAGAAGTTGTCCTCTCTGGCAGAGAGGAAGAGACGGTTCTATGTGGAGAGGCTGGATCTTTTCATCCTGCCCCCAGGCCTCCCGCCAAGACCTGATGGTCAGTTCACCCTGCCCCCAGACGTCCCACCAAGACCTAATGTTCAGTTCACCCTGCCCCGAGACGTCCCACCAAGACCTGATGTTCAGTTCACCCTCCCGCCAAGACCTGATGGTCAGTTCACCCTGCCCCCAGACCTCCCACCAAGACCTGATGGTCAGTTCACCCTGCCCCCAGACCTTCCACCAAGACCTGATGTTCAGTTCACCCTGTCCCCAGACCTCCCACCAAGACCTGATGGTCAGTTCACCCTGCCCCCAGACCTCCCACCAAGACCTGATGTTCAGTTCACCCTGCCCCCAGACCTCCCGCCAAGACCTGATGGTCAGTTCACCCTGCCCCCACCCAGACCTCCCGCCAAGACCTGATGGTCAGTTCACCCTGCTCCCAGACCTTCCGCCAAGACCTGATGTTCTGTTCACCCTGCCCCCAGACCTCCCGCCAAGACATGATGGTCAGTTCACCCTGCCCCCAGACCTCCCACCAAGACCTGATGGTCAGTTCACCCTGCCCCCAGACCTCCCACCAATACCTGATGTTCAGTTCACCCTGCCCCCAGACCTCCCGCCAAGACCTGATGGTCAGTTCACCCTGCCCCCAGACCTCCCGCCAAGACCTGATGGTCAGTTCACCCTGCTCCCAGACCTCCCGCCAAGACCTGATGGTCAGTTCACTCTGCCCCCAGATATCACACCCAGGTCTGATGGTCAGTTCACCCTGTCCCCAGGTCTCAAACAAAGACCTGATGGTCAGATCACCCTGACCCCAGATCTCCCGCCAAGACCTGTTGGTCAGTTCACCCTGCCCCCAGATCTCACACCCAAGTCTGATGGTCAGTTCACCCTGCCCCCAGATCTCACACGCAGGATTAATGGTCAGTTCACCTTGCCCCCAGATCTCTCACCAAGACCTGATGATCAGTTCACCCTGCACCCAGATCTCACACCAAGACCTGATGGTCAGTTCTCCCTGCCCCCAGATCTCACACCAAGACCTGATGGTCAGTTCACCCTGCACCCAGATCTCACACCAAGACCTGATGGTCAGTTCACCCTGCACCCAGATCTCACACCAAGACCTGATGGTCAGTTCACCCTGCCCCCAGATCTCATGCCAAGACCTGATGGTCAGTTCACCCTGCCACCAGATCTCACACCAAGACCTGATGGTCAGTTCACCTTGCCCCCAGGTCTCGTGCCAAGACCTGATGGACAGTTCACCCTGCCCCCAGATCTCACACCAAGACCTGATGGTCAGTTCATCCTGCCCCCAGATATCCTGCTATGACCTGGTGGTTAGTTCACCCTGCCCCCAGACCTCACACCCAAGTCTGATGGTCAGTTCACCAAGTCCCCAGATCTCACACCCAAGTCTGATGGTCAGTTCACCCTGCCCCCAGATCTCACACACAGGATTAATGGTCAGTTCACCTGATGGTCAGTTCACCCTGCCCCCAGATCTCATGGTCAGTTCACCTGATGGTCAGTTCACCCTGCCCCCAGATCTCTTGCCAAGACCTGATGGTCAGTTCACCCTGCCCCCAGATCTCACACCAAGACCTGATGGTCAGTTCCACCTGCACCCAGATCACCTGCCAAGACCTGATGGTCAGTTTATCTTGTTCTACTTTAAAGGATACAGTAGGATTAAGTTTCCTCCATTTGGAAAAGAAATGTTGCAAATCTGCCTGGTGTTGGTAATGTTTGGTAAGTCTGTCTCAATTTGTGAAGCTTAATGGTTAGTCTGCCTGTACTTGGTAATATTTCAAATAAGTCTACTATTTCAAGCCATGTGGTACATAGCTAAGCAATTTACTTGACAGACTTGTTTCTGTAATGTACATTTTGTTCAGGGCCAATTTCCTCATCAGTCACTGTTATATCTTCTCTCATACTGGTCAACCATCAGTCACTGTTGTATCTTCTCTCAAACATGTCAACCATGAATCACTGTTGTATCTTCTCTCATACTGGTCAACCACCAGTCACTGTTGTATCTTCTCTCATACTGGTCAACCATCAGTAACTGTTGTATCTTCTCTCATACTGGTCAACCATCAGTAACTGTTGTATCTTCTCTCAAACATGTCAACCATGAATCACTGTTGTATCTTCTCTCATACTGGTCAACCATCAGTCACTGTTGTATCTTCTCTCAAACATGTCAACCATGAATCACTGTTGTAACTTCTCTCATACTGGTCAACCATCAGTCACTGTTGTATCTTCTCTCAAACATGTCAACCATGAATCACTGTTGTATCTTCTCTCATACTGGTCAACCATCAGTCACTGTTGTATCTTCTCTCAAACATGTCAACCATGAATCACTGTTGTATCTTCTCTCATACTGGTCAACCACCAGTCACTGTTGTATCTTCTCTCATACTGGTCAACCATCAGTAACTGTTGTATCTTCTCTCATACTGGTCAACCGTCAGTAACTGTTGTATCTTCTCTCATACTGGTCAACCATCAGTAACTGTTGTATCTTCTCTCATACTGGTCAACCGTCAGTAACTGTTGTATCTTCTCTCATACAGGTCAACCATGAATCACTGTTATATCTTCTCTCATACTGGTCAACCATCAGTCACTGTTGTATCTTCTCTCAAACATGTCAACCATGAATCACTGTTGTATCTTCTCTCATACTGGTCAACCACCAGTCACTGTTGTATCTTCTCTCATACTGGTCAACCATCAGTAACTGTTGTATCTTCTCTGATACTGGTCAACTGTCAGTAACTGTTGTATCTTCTCTCATACTGGTCAACCATCAGTAACTGTTGTATCTTCTCTCATACTGGTCAACCACCAGTCACTGTTGTATCTTCTCTCAAACATGTCAACCATGAATCACTGTTGTATCTTCTCTCACATAGGTCAACCATCACTCACTATTGTATCTTCTCCCACATAGGTCAACCATCACTCACTGTTGTATCTTCTCTCAAACTGGTCAAACATCAGTCACTGTTGTATCTTCTCTCAAACTGGTCAAACATCAGTCACTGTTGTATCTTCTCTCAAACATGTCAACCATGAATCACTGTTGTATCTTCTCTCATACTGGTCAACCACCAGTCACTGTTGTATCTTCTCTCAAACATGTCAACCATGAATCACTGTTGTATCTTCTCTCATACTGGTCAACCATCAGTAACTGTTGTATCTTCTCTCATACTGGTCAACCGTCAGTAACTGTTGTATCTTCTCTCATACAGGTCAACCATGAATCACTGTTGTATCTTCTTTCATACTGGTCAACCATCAGTCACTGTTATATCTTCTCCCACATAGGTCAACCATCACTCACTGTTGTATCTTCTCTCATACAGGTCAACCATCACTCACTGTTGTATCTTCTCTCATACTGGTCAACCATCAGTAACTGTTGTATCTTCTCTCATACAGGTCAACCATGAATCACTGTTGTATTTTCTCTCATACTGGTCAACCATCAGTCACTGTTATATCTTCTCCCACATAGGTCAACCATCACTCACTGTTGTATCTTCTCCCACATGGCTCAACAACTGTTGTATCTTCTCTGATACAGGTCAGCCATCAGTCACTGTTGTATCTTCTCTCATACAGGTCAACAGTCAGTCACTGTTTTATCTTCTATCACACATTTCAACCATCACTCACTGTAGTATCTTCTCTCACACGGCTCATCCATCAGTCACTCTTGTATCTTCTCTTGTACAGGTCAACCATCAGTCACTTTTCTATCTTTTCTCATACAGGTCAATCATCATTCACTGTTGTATCTTCTCTCTGACAGGTCAACCATCATTCTATGACATATCTTCTCTCATACAGGTCAACCATCAGTCACTGTTCTATCTTCTCTCGTAAAGGTCAACTACCACTCACTATTATATCTTTTCTCACATGGCTCAACCATCAGTCATTGTTGTATCTTCACTCATACAGGTCAACCATCAGTCACTGTTCTATCTTCTCTCATACAGGTCAACTACCACTCACTATTATATCTTCTCTCACACGGCTCAACCATCAGTCACTGTTGTATCTTCCCTAGTACAGGTCAATCATCAGTCATTGTTTTATCTTCTCTCGTACAAGTCAACCATCAGTAACTGTCATATCTTCTTTCACACGGCTCAACCATCAATTACTTTTGTATCTTCACTCACATAGGTTAACCATCAGTCACTATTGTATCTTCTCTCACATGGCTCAACCACCAGTCACTGTTGTATCTTCTCTCGTACAAGTCAACCATCAGTAACTGTTGTATCTTCTTTCACACGGCTCAACTAACAGTCACTGTTGTATCTTCTCTTGTACAGGTCAACCATCACTCACTGTTCTATCTTCTCTCGAACAGGTCAACTAACGCACACTATTGTGTCTTCTCTCACATGGCTCAACCATCAGTCACTATTGTACCTTCTCTCGTACAGGTCAACCATCTGTTACTGTTCTATATTCTCTCATACAGGTCAACCATCATTCTCTGTTGCATCTTCTCTCACATGGTTCAAACATCAGTCACTATTGTATCTTCTCTCGTACAGGTCAACCATCTGTCACTGTTCCATCTTCTCTCGGACAGGTCAACCATCATTCTCTGTTGTATCTTCTCTCACATGGTTCAATCATCAGTCACTATTGTATCTACTCTCGTACAGGTCAACCATCTGTTACTGTTCTATATTCTCTCATACAGGTCAACCATCATTCACTGTTGTATCTTCTCTCACATGGTTCAACCATCAGTCACTGTTGTATCTTCTCTCGTACAGGTCAACCATCTGTCATTGTTCCATCTTCTCTCGTACAGGTCAACCATCATTCTCTGTTGTATCTTCTCTCACATGGTTCAACCATCAGTCACTATTGTATCTTCTCTCGTACAGGTCAACCATATGTTACTGTTCTATATTCTCTCATACAGGTCAACCATCATTCACTGTTGTATCTTCTCTCACATGGTTCAACCATCAGTCACTGTTGTATCTTCTCTCGTACAGGTCAACCATCTGTTACTGTTCTATATTCTCTCATACAGGTCAACCATCATTCACTGTTGTATCTTCTCTCACATGGTTCAACCATCAGTCACTATTGTATCTTCTCTCGTACAGGTCAACCATCTGTTACTGTTCTATATTCTCTCATACAGGTCAACCATCATTCACTGTTGTATCTTCTCTCACATGGTTCAACCATCAGTCACTGTTGTATCTTCTCTCGTACAGGTCAACCATCTGTTACTGTTCTATATTCTCTCATACAGGTCAACCATCATTCACTGTTGTATCTTCTCTCACATGGTTCAACCATCAGTCACTATTGTATCTTCTCTCGTACAGGTCAACCATCTGTTACTGTTCTATATTCTCTCATACAGGTCAACCATCATTCACTGTTGTATCTTCTCTCACATGGTTCAACCATCAGTCACTGTTGTATGTTCTCTCATTCAGGTCAACCAGCGGAGGAGAGTAGTGACTTCTTGGCCCACCAGAGGGCTCTGTCCAGGGCCAGTGCTACACCAACCATCAAGGTAAGTCGTATCAATGTAGGCGTATGTTGTGTATGTGGTGAAATGAACAGCTGTAACTCTTCAGGTCATCTCTACTGCACATGTAGCAATGAACCAGACAGCTGTAATTCTTCAGGTCATCTCTGTTGGACAGGTAGCAATGAATCAGACAGCTGTAACTCTTCAGGTCATCTCAATAGCAATCAGCTGTAATTCTTCAGGTCAGACATGTAGCAATGAACCAGACAGCTGTAATTCTTCAGGTCATCTCTGTTCATAGCAATCTGTTCAGGTCATCTCTACTGCACATGGCAATGAACCAGGCAGCTGTAACTCTTCAGGTCATCTCTGTTGGACAGGTAGCAATGAACCAGACAGCTGTAATTCTTCAGGTCATCTCTGTTGGACATGTAGCAATGAACCAGACAGCTGTAATTCTTCAGGTCATCTCTGTTGGACAGGTAGCAATGAACCAGACAGCTGTAACTCTTCAGGTCATCTCTACTGCCCATGTAGCAATGAACCAGACAGCTGTAACTCTTCAGGTCATCTCTGTTGGACAGGTAGCAATGAACCAGACAGCTGTAATTCTTCAGGTCATCTCTGTTGGACATGTAGCAATGAACCAGACAGCTGTAATTCTTCAGGTCATCTCTGTTGGACATGTAGCAATGAACCAGACAGCTGTACCTCTTCAGGTCATCTCTACTGACATGTAGCAATGAACCAGACAGCTGTAATTCTTCAGGTCATCTCTGTTGGACAGGTAGCAATGAACCAGACAGCTGTAATTCTTCAGGTCATCTCTGTTGGACATGTAGCAATGAACCAGACAGCTGTAACTCTTCAGGTCATCTCTACTGCACATGTAGCAATGAACCAGACAGCTGTAATTCTTCAGGTCATCTCTGTTGGACATGTAGCAATGAACCAGACAGCTGTAATTCTTCAGGTCATCTCTGTTGGACATGTAGCAATGAACCAGACAGCTGTAATTCTTCAGGTCATCTCTGTTGGACATGTAGCAATGAACCAGACAGCTGTCCCTCTTCAGGTCATCTCTACTGCACATGTAGCAATGAACCTGACAGCTGTAATTCTTCAGGTCATCTCTGTTGGACATGTAGCAATGAACCAGACAGCTGTCAGGTCATCTCTTCAGCTGTCATCTCTGTTGGACATGTAGCAATGAACCAGACAGCTGTAATTCTTCAGGTCATCTCTGTTGGACATGTAGCAATGAACCAGACAGCTGTAATTCTTCAGGTCATCTCTGTTGGACATGTAGCAATGAACCAGACAGCTGTACCTCTTCAGGTCATCTCTACTGCACATGTAGCAATGAACCAGACAGCTGTAATTCTTCAGGTCATCTCTGTTGGACATGTAGCAATGAACCAGACAGCTGTAATTCTTCAGGTCATCTCTGTTGGACATGTAGCAATGAACCAGACAGCTGTAATTCTTCAGGTCATCTCTGTTGGACATGTAGCAATGAACCAGACAGCTGTAATTCTTCAGGTCATCTCTGTTGGGCATGTAGCAATGAACCAGACAGCTGTAACTCTTCAGGTCATCTCTACTGCACATGTAGCAATGAACCAGACAGCTGTACCTCTTCAGGTCATCTCTACTGCACATGTAGCAATGAACCAGACAGCTGTAACTCTTCAGGTCATCTCTACTGCACATGTAGCAATGAACCAGACAGCTGTAACTCTTCAGGTCATCTCTGTTGTACATGTAGCAATGAACCAGACAGCTGTAATTCTTCAGGTCATCTCTGTTGGACATGTAGCAATGAACCAGACAGCTGTAATTCTTCAGGTCATCTCTGTTGGACAAGTAGCAATGAACCAGACAGCTGTAATTCTTCAGGTCATCTCTGTTGGACATGTAGTAATGAACCAGACAGCTGTAATTCTTCAGGTCATCTCTGTTGGACATGTAGCAATGAACCAGACAGCTGTACCTCTTTAGGTCATCTCTACTGCACATGTAGCAATGAACCAGGCAGCTGTAATTCTTCAGGTCATCTCTGTTGGACATGTAGCAATGAACCAGACAGCTGTAATTCTTCAGGTCATCTCTGTTGGACAAGTAGCAATGAACCAGACAGCTGTAATTCTTCAGGTCATCTCTGTTGGACATGTAGTAATGAACCAGACAGCTATAATTCTTCAGGTCATCTCTGTTGGACATGTAGCAATGAACCAGACAGCTGTACCTCTTCAGGTCATCTCTACTGCACATGTAGCAATGAACCAGACAGCTGTAATTCTTCAGGTCATCTCTGTTGGACATGTAGCAATGAACCAGACAGCTGTAATTCTTCAGGTCATCTCTGTTGGACATGTAGTAATGAACCAGACAGCTGTCATTCTTCAGGTCATCTCTGTTGGACATGTAGCAATGAACCAGACAGCTGTCCCTCTTCAGGTCATCTCTACTGCACATGTAGCAATGAACCTGACAGCTGTAATTCTTCAGGTCATCTCTGTTGGACATGTAGCAATGAACCAGACAGCTGTAACTCTTCAGGTCATCTCTGTTGGATATGTAGCAATGAACCAGATAGCTGTAACTCTTCAGGTTATCTCTGTTGGACATGTAGCAATGAACCAGACAGCTGTAATTCTTCAGGTCATCTCTGTTGGACATGTAGGAATGAACCAGACAGCTGTAACTCTTCAGGTCATCTCTGTTGGACATGTAGCAATGAACCAGACAGCTGTAACTCTTCAGGTCATCTCTGTTGGACATGTAGCAATGAACCAGACAGCTGTAACTCTTCAGGTCATCTTTACTGCACATGTAGCAATGAACCAGACAGCTGTAATTCTTCAGGTCATCTCTGTTGGACATGTAGCAATGAACCAGACAGCTGTAATTCTTCAGGTCATCTCTGTTGGACATGTAGCAATGAACCAGACAGCTGTAACTCTTCAGGTCATCTCTACTGCACATGTAGCAATGAACCAGTCAGCTGTAATTCTTCAGGTCATCTCTGTTGGACATGTAGCCAGTTCACACAAGGTTTCAACATCAGTTGGAGAGTCTCTAGGTATCTCTGTATTGTGTTCAGATGTCTATTGGTTGTGAAATATTCTTGTATAATTTCCTGGGGTTAATTTGATATAATTTCAGGAAACAGTGACGTCAGATGTTGAGGAATACAGTGACGTAGGAGATGCAAGTGAAGTGTGAGTGTTGTATTTACATTGTTTTATTTCTTGCTGATTTACTCTTAAAACCTGCCAAGTGATAATACTAGTTGCTGACAACAACACGCAACTGATAGCAGCACCCAAGTGATAATACTAGTTGCTGACAACAACACGCAACTGATAGCAGCACCAAAGTGATAATACTAGTTGCTGACAACAACACGCAACTGATAGCAGCACCCAAGTGATAATATTAGTTGCTGACAACAACACGCAACTGATAGCAGCACCCAAGTGATAATACTAGTTGCTGACAACAACACACAACTGATAGCAGCACCCAAGTGATAATACTAGTTGCTGACAACAACACGCAACTGATAGCAGCACCCAAGTGATAATACTACTTGCTGACAACAACACGAAACTGATAGCAGCACCCAAGTGATAATACTAGTTGCTGACAACAACACGCACCTGATAGCAGCACCCAAGTGATAACAACACCAAGTTTAAAATGACACTGGAGACGTATGTGATGTATCGACCCAGGCAGCACAAAGTTGGATTCTGGGGAGCTCAAGTTGGATGCCAGGCAGCTCAAGTTGGATGCCGGGCAGCCCAAAGTTGGATTCCGGGCAGCTCAAGTTGGATGCCGGGCAGCCCAAAGTTGGATTCTGGGCAGCTCAAGTTAGATGCCGGGCAGCTCAAGTTGGATGCCGGTCAGCTCAAGTTGGATCCCGGGCAGCTCAAGTTGTATGCCGGGCAGCTGAAGAGGATGTCGAGCAGCAGAAACATTCACCAGTTTGTTTCAATTTTTTCTTTTTAATTTCAGTCAGCTTTCATTCATTTTCTTTACACTTATAACTTTGAAACTACAGCCACTGCCAGCACAAGAGGATGTTTCTCTTTATCTTGGTGTGTTTGTTTTGCTGACACCAAACATGGCTGAAAGATTACAACTGCACAACATGAACTCTTTAATATATAAGACTTCATAAACCAAAAATTGTTCAGGATAGTTGTTAAATACAGTATACAACAGCATACTAAAAGTTGCCAAGAATCTTCTACATGTTAACTGCAGAATTCAAGTTAATTAGCTGAAATTTCTGAACCACTTGGGCTAAAGAGGAAATAATGGTGTTTAGGATATTGTTATTAAATATATGCATTTAAACACCTGTATAACATTGTAGAATAATCACAACAGGCACTTAATCTTTGTATAATAATCATGGCAAATAAAAGGGGAAATGTTGACCAAATGCCATACTTTTCACAATATCACAGTTATTACAATTATGTATTACATCATGAAGAGTTAAATATCAGTACTGGGGTGACAGAAGCTAAACGACAATGCATGTGATTGTGTATGTATTACATCATGAAAAGATAAATATCAGTACTGGGGTGACAGAAGCTAAACGACAATGCATGTGATTGTGTATGTATTACATCATGAAGAGATAAATATCAGTACTGGGGTGACAGAAGCTAAACGACAATGCATGTGATTGTGTATGTATTACATCATGAAGAGTTAAATATCAGTACTGGGGTGACAGAAGCTAAACGACAATGCATGTGATTGTGTATGTATTACATCATGAAGAGTTAAATATCAGTACTGGGGTGACAGAAGCTAAACGACAATGCATGTGATTGTGTATGTATTACATCATGAAGAGTTAAATATCAGTACTGGGGTGACAGAAGCTAAACGACAATGCATGTGATTGTGTATGTATTACATCATGAAGAGATAAATATCAGTACTGGGGTGACAGAAGCTAAACGACAATGCATGTGATTGTGTATGTATTACATCATGAAGAGATAAATATCAGTACTGGGGTGACAGAAGCTAAACGACAATGCATGTGATTGTGTATGTATTACATCATGAAGAGTTAAATATCAGTACTGGGGTGACAGAAGCTAAACGACAATGCATGTGATTGTGTATGTATTACATCATGAAGAGATAAATATCAGTACTGGGGTGACAGAAGCTAAACGACAATGCATGTGATTGTGTATGTATTACATCATGAAGAGTTAAATATCAGTACTGGGGTGACAGAAGCTAAACGACAATACATGTGATTGTGTATGTATTACATCATGAAGAGTTAAATATCAGTACTGGGGTGACAGAAGCTAAACGACAATGCATGTGATTGTATATGTATTACATCATGAAGAGTTAAATGTCAGTACTGGGGTGACAGAAGCTAAACGACAATACATGTGATTGTGTATGTATTACATCATGAAGAGTTCAATATCAGTACTGGGGTGACAGAAGCTAAACGACAATGCATGTGATTGTGTATGTATTACATCATGAAGAGATAAATATCAGTACTGGGGTGACAGAAGCTAAACGACAATGCATGTGATTGTGTATGTATTACATCATGAAGAGATAAATATCAGTACTGGGGTGACAGAAGCTAAACGACAATACATGTGATTGTGTATGTATTACATCATGAAGAGATAAATATCAGTACTGGGGTGACAGAAGCTAAACGACAATGCATGTGATTGTGTATGTATTACATCATGAAGAGATAAATATCAGTACTGGGGTGACAGAAGCTAAACGACAATGCATGTGATTGTGTATGTATTACATCATGAAGAGTTCAATATCAGTACTGGGGTGACAGAAGCTAAACGACAATGCATGTGATTGTGTATGTATTACATCATGAAGAGTTAAATGTCAGTACTGGGGTGACAGAAGCTAAACGACAATGCATGTGATTGTGTATGTATTACATCATGAAGAGATAAATATCAGTACTGGGGTGACAGAAGCTAAACGACAATGCATGTGATTGTGTATGTATTACATCATGAAGAGTTAAATATCAGTACTGGGGTGACAGAAGCTAAACGACAATGCATGTGATTGTGTATGTATTACATCATGAAGAGTTAAATATCAGTACTGGGGTGACAGAAGCTAAACGACAATGCATGTGATTGTGTATGTATTACATCATGAAGAGTTAAATATCAGTACTGGGGTGACAGAAGCTAAACGACAATACATGTGATTGTGTATGTATTACATCATGAAGAGTTAAATGTCAGTACTGGGGTGACAGAAGCTAAACGACAATGCATGTGATTGTGTATGTATTACATCATGAAGAGTTAAATATCAGTACTAGGGTGACAGAAGCTGGCGGCAATGCATGTGATTGTGTATGTATTGCATCTTGAAAGAGATAAATATCAATTACTAGGGTGACAGAAGCTAAAGCGACAATGCATGTGATTGTGTATGTATTACATCATGAAGAAGATAAATATCATTTCTGGGGGTGACAGAAGCTAAACGACAATACGTAGCGATTGTGTATATTACATCATGAAGAGTTAAATGTCAGTACTGGGGTGACGAGCTAAGCGACCAATACAATAGCGGTGTATTACATCATGAAGAGTTAAATGTCAGTACTGGGGTGACAGAAGCTAAACGACAATGCATGTGATTGTGTATGTATTACATCATGAAGAGTTAAATGTCAGTACTGGGGTGACAGAAGCTAAACGACAATACATGTGATTGTGTATGTATTACATCATGAAGAGTTAAATGTCAGTACTGGGGTGACAGAAGCTAAACGACAATGCATGTGATTGTGTATGTATTACATCATGAAGAGATAAATATCAGTACTGGGGTGACAGAAGCTAAACGACAATGCATGTGATTGTGTATGTATTACATCATGAAGAGATAAATATCAGTACTGGGGTGACAGAAGCTAAACGACAATACATGTGATTGTGTATGTATTACATCATGAAGAGTTCAATATCAGTACTGGGGTGACAGAAGCTAAACGACAATGCATGTGATTGTGTATGTATTACATCATGAAGAGTTAAATATCAGTACTGGGGTGACAGAAGCTAAACGACAATGCATGTGATTGTGTATGTATTACATCATGAAGAGATAAATGTCAGTACTGGGGTGACAGAAGCTAAACGACAATACATGTGATTGTGTATGTATTACATCATGAAGAGTTAAATATCAGTACTGGGGTGACAGAAGCTAAACGACAATGCATGTGATTGTGTATGTATTACATCATGAAGAGATAAATGTCAGTACTGGGGTGACAGAAGCTAAACGACAATGCATGTGATTGTGTATGTATTACATCATGAAGAGATAAATATCAGTACTGGGGTGACAGAAGCTAAACGACAATGCATGTGATTGTGTATGTATTACATCATGAAGAGTTAAATATCAGTACTGGGGTGACAGAAGCTAAACGACAATGCATGTGATTGTGTATGTATTACATCATGAAGAGATAAATATCAGTACTGGGGTGACAGAAGCTAAACGACAATGCATGTGATTGTGTATGTATTACATCATGAAGAGTTAAATATCAGTACTGGGGTGACAGAAGCTAAACGACAATGCATGTGATTGTGTATGTATTACATCATGAAGAGTTAAATATCAGTACTGGGGTGACAGAAGCTAAACGACAATGCATGTGATTGTGTATGTATTACATCATGAAGAGTTCAATATCAGTACTGGGGTGACAGAAGCTAAACGACAATACATGTGATTGTGTATGTATTACATCATGAAGAGTTAAATATAAGTACTGGGGTGACAGAAGCTAAACGACAATGCATGTGATTGTGTATGTATTACATCATGAAGAGTTCAATATCAGTACTGGGGTGACAGAAGCTAAACGACAATACATGTGATTGTGTATGTATTACATCATGAAGAGTTAAATATCAGTACTGGGGTGACAGAAGCTAAACGACAATGCATGTGATTGTGTATGTATTACATCATGAAGAGTTAAATATCAGTACTGGGGTGACAGAAGCTAAACGACAATACATGTGATTGTGTATGTATTACATCATGAAGAGTTAAATATCAGTACTGGGGTGACAGAAGCTAAACGACAATGCATGTGATTGTGTATGTATTACATCATGAAGAGATAAATATCAGTACTGGGGTGACAGAAGCTAAATGACAATGCATGTGATTGTGTATGTATTACATCATGAAGAGTTAAATATCAGTACTGGGGTGACAGAAGCTAAACGACAATGCATGTGATTGTGTATGTATTACATCATGAAGAGTTCAATATCAGTACTGGGGTGACAGAAGCTAAACGACAATACATGTGATTGTGTATGTATTACATCATGAAGAGTTAAATATCAGTACTGGGGTGACAGAAGCTAAACGACAATACATGTGATTGTGTATGTATTACATCATGAAGAGTTAAATGTCAGTACTGGGGTGACAGAAGCTAAACGACAATGCATGTGATTGTGTATGTATTACATCATGAAGAGTTAAATATCAGTACTGGGGTGACAGAAGCTAAACGACAATACATGTGATTGTGTATGTATTACATCATGAAGAGTTCAATATCAGTACTGGGGTGACAGAAGCTAAACGACAATGCATGTGATTGTGTATGTATTACATCATGAAGAGTTAAATATCAGTACTGGGGTGACAGAAGCTAAACGACAATACATGTGATTGTGTATGTATTACATCATGAAGAGTTAAATATCAGTACTGGGGTGACAGAAGCTAAACGACAATGCATGTGATTGTGTATGTATTACATCATGAAGAGATAAATGTCAGTACTGGGGTGACAGAAGCTAAACGACAATGCATGTGATTGTGTATGTATTACATCATGAAGAGTTAAATATCAGTACTGGGGTGACAGAAGCTAAACGACAATACATGTGATTGTGTATGTATTACATCATGAAGAGATAAATATCAGTACTGGGGTGACAGAAGCTAAACGACAATGCATGTGATTGTGTATGTATTACATCATGAAGAGTTAAATATCAGTACTGGGGTGACAGAAGCTAAACGACAATGCATGTGATTGTGTATGTATTACATCATGAAGAGATAAATATCAGTACTGGGGTGACAGAAGCTAAACGACAATGCATGTGATTGTGTATGTATTACATCATGAAGAGATAAATATCAGTACTGGGGTGACAGAAGCTAAACGACAATGCATGTGATTGTGTATGTATTACATCATGAAGAGATAAATATCAGTACTGGGGTGACAGAAGCTAAACGACAATACATGTGATTGTGTATGTATTACATCATGAAGAGTTAAATGTCAGTACTGGGGTGACAGAAGCTAAACGACAATGCATGTGATTGTGTATGTATTACATCATGAAGAGATAAATATCAGTACTGGGGTGACAGAAGCTAAACGACAATGCATGTGATTGTGTATGTATTACATCATGAAGAGATAAATATCAGTACTGGGGTGACAGAAGCTAAACGACAATGCATGTGATTGTGTATGTATTACATCATGAAGATTAAATATCAGTACTGGGGTGACAGAAGCTAAACGACAATACATGTGATTGTGTATGTATTACATCATGAAGAGATAAATATCAGTACTGGGGTGACAGAAGCTAAACGACAATGCATGTGATTGTGTATGTATTACATCATGAAGAGTTCAATATCAGTACTGGGGTGACAGAAGCTAAACGACAATGCATGTGATTGTGTATGTATTACATCATGAAGAGTTAAATGTCAGTACTGGGGTGACAGAAGCTAAACGACAATGCATGTGATTGTGTATGTATTACATCATGAAGAGATAAATATCAGTACTGGGGTGACAGAAGCTAAACGACAATGCATGTGATTGTGTATGTATTACATCATGAAGAGATAAATATCAGTACTGGGGTGACAGAAGCTAAACGACAATGCATGTGATTGTGTATGTATTACATCATGAAGAGTTAAATGTCAGTACTGGGGTGACAGAAGCTAAACGACAATGCATGTGATTGTGTATGTATTACATCATGAAGAGATAAATATCAGTACTGGGGTGACAGAAGCTAAACGACAATGTGATTGTGTATGTATTACATCATGAAGAGTTAAATATCAGTACTGGGGTACAGAAGCTAAACGACAATGCATGTGATTGTGTATGTATTACATCATGAAGAGATTAAATGTCAGTACTGGGGTGACAGAAGCTAAACGACAATGCATGTGATTGTGTATGTATTACATCATGAAGAGTTAAATATCAGTACTGGGGTGACAGAAGCTAAACGACAATGCATGTGATTGTGTATGTATTACATCATGAAGAGATAAATGTCAGTACTGGGGTGACAGAAGCTAAACGACAATGCATGTGATTGTGTATGTATTACATCATGAAGAGTTAAATGTCAGTACTGGGGTGACAGAAGCTAAACGACAATGCATGTGATTGTGTATGTATTACATCATGAAGAGTTAAATATCAGTACTGGGGTGACAGAAGCTAAACGACAATGCATGTGATTGTGTATGTATTACATCATGAAGAGTTAAATATCAGTACTGGGGTGACAGAAGCTAAACGACAATACATGTGATTGTGTATGTATTACATCATGAAGAGTTCAATATCAGTACTGGGGTGACAGAAGCTAAACGACAATGCATGTGATTGTGTATGTATTACATCATGAAGAGTTCAATATCAGTACTGGGGTGACAGAAGCTAAACGACAATGCATGTGATTGTGTATGTATTACATCATGAAGAGTTAAATATCAGTACTGGGGTGACAGAAGCTAAACGACAATGCATGTGATTGTGTATGTATTACATCATGAAGAGTTCAATATCAGTACTGGGGTGACAGAAGCTAAACGACAATGCATGTGATTGTGTATGTATTACATCATGAAGAGTTCAACATCAGTACTGGGGTGACAGAAGCTAAACGACAATGCATGTGATTGTGTATGTATTACATCATGAAGAGATAAATATCAGTACTGGGGTGACAGAAGCTAAACGACAATGCATGTGATTGTGTATGTATTACATCATGAGGAGTTAAATATCAGTACTGGGGTGACAGAAGCTAAACGACAATGCATGTGATTGTGTATGTATTACATCATGAAGAGTTCAATATCAGTACTGGGGTGACAGAAGCTAAACGACAATGCATGTGATTGTGTGCAGGTATTCTGATGATGAGTTGTACGAAGTGCCAGAAGGAGTGGACGATAAACGACAGTCTTCAGGCTCATGGTCCGGTGAGTTCTTATATATACCACAGTCTTCAGACTCATGATCTGGTGAGTTCTTATACAAACTACAGTCTTCAGGCTCATGGTCTGGTGAGTTCTTATACAAACCACAGTCTTCAGGCTCATGGTCTGGTGAGATCTTACACAAAGAACAGTCTTCAGGCTCATGGTCAGGTGAGTTCTTATATAAACCACAGTCTTTAGACTCACGATCTGGTGAGTTCTTATACAAACCACAGTCTTCAGGCTCATGGTCTGGTGAGATCTTACACAAAGAACAGTCTTCAGGCTCATGGTCAGGTGAGTTCTTATACAAACTACAGTCTTCAGACTCACGATCTGGTGAGTTCTTATACAAACTGCAGTCTTCAGGTTCGTGGTCTGGTGAGGTTTTATGCAAACTACAGTCTTCAGGCGCATGGTCTGATGAGTTCTTATACAAGCTACAGTCTTCAGGCTCATGGTCGGGTGAGTTTTTATACAAACTACAGCCTTCAGGCTCATGATGAGTTCTTATATAAACTAGTTTTCAGGCTCATGATCTGGTGAATTCTTATACAAACTAGTCTTTAGGCTCATGATCTGGTGAGTTCTTATACAAACGACAGTCTTCAAGCTTATGGTGAATTCTTATACAAACTACTATGTTCAGGCTCATGGTCTGGTGAGTTCTTGCACAGACTACATTCTTCAGACTCATGATCTGGTGAGTTCCTATACAAACCATAGTATGCATGCTTATGGTGAATTTTCATACAAACCATGTGTTCTATATATCAAGCCAATACAAACTACTGGTGTTCTATATATGCCTGCCAGACAGTCTTAATGTACATTTAGTGATTTTGTGACTTGATGTGACTTTCAGATGGGACATCCTATGAGTCGTATGATGAAGAGGAAGAAACAAAGACTCGCGAGCTAGTTTACGAGAATCAGATCCTGGGCCAGGAAGTCCTTCTTCCAAGGTGAGTTGGCTTCATGTTTGACAGGGTCACTTGTTTAATGATTGACAGGGTCACTTGTTTAATGATTGACAGGGTCACTTGTTTAATGATTGACATGGTCACTTGTTCGGTGATTGTCATGATCACTTGTTTGATGATTGCCAGGGTCACTTGTTTGATGATTGACAGGTTCACTTGTTTGATGATTGTCAGGGTTACTTGTTTAATGGTTGACAGTGTCACTTGTTTGATGATTGACAGGGTCACTTGTTTGATGATTGTCAGGGTTACTTGTTTAATGATTGACAGGGTCACTTCTTTAATGATTGACAGGGGTCACTTGTTTAATGATTGAGAGGGTTACTTATTTAATGATGGACCAGTGGCACATGAGCACTGCATATTAGGCATATATGATGGATTAGTCAGAGCACGGTTGTCAACTTTATTTGTTTCTTAAGATTTGAACCCCCTAACATTGTATAACTCAAGTGTCAGACTGTACTAACAAAAATAAATTCAAACATAAATTATGGATCTTCTTCATTTAATACAATGACTTGTTGTTGCCTTAGAAGTTGTTGTGAATTGACTATTGCCATATATGTACTGCGTAGTACGTTGATACTGACATTGTACACTTTGATACAATAATTGGCTAACAAAGTATACTCTCTTTGCAAAATGTAGCCATGTAATAGAGAATATGTACTGCGTAGTACGTTGATACTGGCATTGTACACTTTGATACAATAATTGGCTAACAAAGTATACTCTCTTTGCAAAATGTAGCCACTGTAATAGAGAATATGTACTGCGTAGTACGTTGATACTGGCATTGTGCACTTTGATACAATAATTGGCCAACAAAGTATACTCTCTTTGCAAAATGTAGCCATGTAATAGAGAATATGTACTGCGTAGTACGTTGATACTGGCATTGTACACTTTGATACAATAATTGGCTAACAAAGTATACTCTCTTTGCAAAATGTAGCCACTGTAATAGAGAATATGTACTGCGTAGTACGTTGATACTGGCATTGTACACTTTGATACAATAATTGGCTAACAAAGTATACTCTCTTTGCAAAATGTAGCCACTGTAATAGAGAATATGTACTGCGTAGTACGTTGATACTGACATTGTACTCTTTGATACAATAATTGGCTAACAAAGTATACTCTCTTTGCAAAATGTAGCCACTGTAATAGAGAATATGTACTGCGTAGTACGTTGATACTGACATTGTACTCTTTGATACAATAATTGGCTAACAAAGTATACTCTCTTTGCAAAATGTAGCCATGTAATAGAGAATATGTACTGCGTAGTACGTTGATACTGACATTGTACACTTTGATACAATAATTGGCTAACAAAGTATACTCTCTTTGCAAAATGTAGCCATGTAATAGAGAATATGTACTGCGTAGTACGTTGATACTGACATTGTACACTTTGATACAATAATTGGCTAACAAAGTATACTCTCTTTGCAAAATGTAGCCACTGTAATAGAGAATATGTACTGCGTAGTACGTTGATACTGACATTGTACACTTTGATACAATAATTGGCTAACAAAGTATACTCTCTTTGCAAAATGTAGCCACTGTAATAGAGAATATGTACTGCGTAGTACGTTGATACTGACATTGTACTCTTTGATACAATAATTGGCTAACAAAGTATACTCTCTTTGCAAAATGTAGCCACTGTAATAGAGAATATGTACTGCGTAGTACGTTGATACTGACATTGTGCACTTTGATACAATAATTGGCTAACAAAGTATACTCTCTTTGCAAAATGTAGCCATGTAATAGAGAATATGTACTGCGTAGTACGTTGATACTGACATTGTGCACTTTGATACTATAATTGGCTAACAAAGTATACTCTCTTTGCAAAATGTAGCCATGTAATAGAGAATATGTACTGCGTAGTACGTTGATACTGACATTGTACTCTTTGATACAATAATTGGCTAACAAAGTATACTCTCTTTGCAAAATGTAGCCACTGTAATAGAGAATATGTACTGCGTAGTACGTTGATACTGACATTGTACACTTTGATACAATAATTGGCTAACAAAGTATACTCTCTTTGCAAAATGTAGCCATGTAATAGAGAATATGTACTGCGTAGTACGTTGATACTGACATTGTACACTTTGATACAATAATTGGCTAACAAAGTATACTCTCTTTGCAAAATGTAGCCACTGTAATAGAGAATATGTACTGCGTAGTACGTTGATACTGACATTGTACACTTTGATACAATAATTGGCTAACAAAGTATACTCTCTTTGCAAAATGTAGCCACTGTAATAGAGAATATGTACTGCGTAGTACGTTGATACTGACATTGTGCACTTTGATACAATAATTGGCTAACAAAGTATACTCTCTTTGCAAAATGTAGCCATGTAATAGAGAATATGTACTGCGTAGTACGTTGATACTGACATTGTGCACTTTGATACAATAATTGGCTAACAAAGTATACTCTCTTTGCAAAATGTAGCCACTGTAATAGAGAATATGTACTGCGTAGTACGTTGATACTGACATTGTACACTTTGATACAATAATTGGCTAACAAAGTATACTCTCTTTGCAAAATGTAGCCACTGTAATAGAGAATATGTACTGCGTAGTACGTTGATACTGACATTGTGCACTTTGATACAATAATTGGCTAACAAAGTATACTCTCTTTGCAAAATGTAGCCATGTAATAGAGAATATGTACTGCGTAGTACGTTGATACTGACATTGTACACTTTGATACAATAATTGGCTAACAAAGTATACTCTCTTTGCAAAATGTAGCCACTGTAATAGAGAATATGTACTGCGTAGTACGTTGATACTGACATTGTACACTTTGATACAATAATTGGCTAACAAAGTATACTCTCTTTGCAAAATGTAGCCACTGTAATAGAGAATATGTACTGCGTAGTACGTTGATACTGACATTGTGCACTTTGATACAATAATTGGCTAACAAAGTATACTCTCTTTGCAAAATGTAGCCATGTAATAGAGAATATGTACTGCGTAGTACGTTGATACTGACATTGTACACTTTGATACAATAATTGACTAACAAAGTATACTCTCTTTGCAAAATGTAGCCACTGTAATAGAGAATATGTACTGCGTAGTACGTTGATACTGACATTGTGCACTTTGATACAATAATTGGCTAACAAAGTATACTCTCTTTGCAAAATGTAGCCACTGTAATAGAGAATATGTACTGCGTAGTACGTTGATACTGACATTGTACACTTTGATACAATAATTGGCTAACAAAGTATACTCTCTTTGCAAAATGTAGCCACTGTAATAGAGAATATGTACTGCGTAGTACGTTGATACTGACATTGTACACTTTGATACAATAATTGGCTAACAAAGTATACTCTCTTTGCAAAATGTAGCCACTGTAATAGAGAATATGTACTGCGTAGTACGTTGATACTGACATTGTACACTTTGATACAATAATTGGCTAACAAAGTATACTCTCTTTGCTCTTTGCAAAATGTAGCCACTGTAATAGAGAATATGTACTGCGTAGTACGTTGATACTGGCATTGTACACTTTGATACAATAATTGGCTAACAAAGTATACTCTCTTTGCAAAATGTAGCCACTGTAATAGAGAATATGTACTGCGTAGTACGTTGATACTGACATTGTACACTTTGATACAATAATTGGCTAACAAAGTATACTCTCTTTGCAAAATGTAGCCACTGTAATAGAGAATATGTACTGCGTAGTACGTTGATACTGGCATTGTACACTTTGATACAATAATTGGCTAACAAAGTATACTCTCTTTGCAAAATGTAGCCACTGTAATAGAGAATATGTACTGCGTAGTACGTTGATACTGACATTGTACACTTTGATACAATAATTGGCTAACAAAGTATACTCTCTTTGCAAAATGTAGCCACTGTAATAGAGAATATGAGACCGAAAAAGTTTTAAAAATGACATGCCAATATAAACTAGACTGACTGCATTTTCTGTACATGTGGAGTTCATGGAACAGTTACACCATCATAAATACACCACAAACCAAGGTTCCAATCTATCTTTATCACATTTATAAGAGTGTCAAATGTTTGTGTGGCATGCCCAGAATGCCCCCCAGATGTGTGCACCTGCCAACTGTCACCATTCAAAGTGATTGGTCCAGTTTGTTGACCTCGACAGGTCAAGTGTTTGCCTTATCAGATAATAACTGATCCCTATTCAAGTGCATGGAGTCTCACTACTAGTTTAGTGTGTGTTGACAGTGTCACTGTGTTGTGTTGAAAGTGTTAATGTATCGTGTTGAGAGTGTCAGTGTGTTGTGTTGACAATGTCAGTATGTTGAATTGACAGTGTCAGGTTTTTTTTTGACAGTATCCGTGTGTTGTGTTGACAGTGACAGTGTGTTGTGTTGATAGTGTCAGTTTTTTGTGTTGACAGTGTCAAGGTGTTGTGTTGGCATTGTCAGTGTGTGTGTTGATAGTGTCCGTGTTTTGTGTTGACCATGGCAGTGTGTTGTGTTGATAGTATAAATGTGTTGTGTTGACAGTGTCAAGGTGTTGTATTAACAGTGTCAATGTGTTGTCTTGACAGTGTCAGTATGTTGTATTGGCATTGTTAAGGTTTTGTGTTGACACTGTCAGTGTGTTGTATTGGCAGTGCCAGTGTGTTGTTTTGACAGTGTCAGTGTGTTGTGTTGACAGTGTCAAGGTGTTGTGTTGACAGTGTAAGTGTGTTGTGTTGACAGTGTAAGTGTGTTGTGTTGACAGTGACAATGTGTTGTGTTGACAGTATAAGTGTGTTATTTTGACAGTGACAGTGTGTTGACAGTGTCATTGTGTTGTATTGGCAGTGCCAGTGTGTTGTTTTGAGTGTCAGTGTGTTGTGTTGACAGTGTCAAGGTGTTGTGTTGACAGTGTAAGTGTGTTGTGTTGACAGTGTAAGTGTGTTGTGTTGACAGTGACAATGTGTTGTGTTGACAGTATAAGTGTGTTGTTTTGACAGTGACAGTGTTGTGTTGACAGTGTAAGTGTGTTGTTTTGACAGTGACAGTGTGTTGACAGTGTCAGTGTGTTGTGTTGACAGTGTCAAGGTGTTGTGTTGACAGTGTAAGTGTGTTGTGTTGACAGTGTAAGTGTGTTGTGTTGACAGTGACAATGTGTTGTGTTGACAGTATAAGTGTGTTGTTTTGACAGTGACAGTGTGTTGACAGTGTCAGTGTGTTGTATTGACAATGTCTGTGTGCTGTGTTGACAGTGTCAAAATGTTGTATTGACAATGTCAATGTGTTGTGTTGACAGTGTCAGTATGTTGTATTGGTATTGTTAAGGTTTTGTGTTGACAGTGTCAGTATGTTGTATTGACAGTGTCAGTGTGTTGTATTGACAGTGTCAATGTGTTGTGTTGACACTGTCAGTGTATTGTATTGACAGTGTCAGTGTGTTGTTTTGACAGCGTCAGTGCATTGTGTTGACAGTGTCAATGTGTTGTGTTGACAGTGTCAATGTGTTGACAGTGACAATGTGTTGTTTGGACAGTGTCGGTGTGTTGTGTGGACAGTGTCGGTGTGTTGTTTTGACAGTGTCAGTTTGTTGTGTTGACAGTATCAGTGTGTTGTATTGACAGTATCAAGGTGTTGTGTTGACAATGTAAGTGTGTTGTGTTGACAGTGTCAATGTGTTGTGTTGACAGTGTCAGTGTGTTGTGTTGACAGTGTCAATGTGTTGTGTTGACAGTGTCAATGTGTTGTTTTGATAGTGTCAATGTTGTGTTGACAGTGTCTGGGTGTTGTGTTGACAGTGTCAATGTGTTGTGTTGACAGTGTCGGTGTGTTGTGTTGACAGTGTCGGTGTGTCATGTTGACAGTGTCAGTGTGTGTTGACAGTGTCAAGGTGTTGTATTGACAGTGTCAACGTGTTGTATTGACAGTGTTAGTGTGTTGACAGTGTCAGTGTGTTGTGTTGACTGTCAATGTATTGTGTTGACAGTTTCAGTGTGTTGTTTTGACAGTGTCATTGTGTTGTGTTGACTGTCAGTGTGTTGTGTTGACAGTTTGAATGTGTATTGTTGACAGTGCAATATGTTTTGTTGACAGTGTCAATGTGTTGTGTTGACTGTGTCAATATGTTGTGTTGACAGTGTCTGTGTTGTTTTGACCGTGTCAGTGTGTTGTGTTGACAGTGTCAATGTGATGTGTTGACAATGTCAGTGTGTTGTGTTGACAGTGTCAAGAGCAAGGTGTTGAAGGAACTCAGTGTGAAGTCAGACAGACTGTCTGATGTCACCATGAGTGGTGAACTGTCACAACGTGGCACGCTGTCCTGGCCGCGACGCTACTGTGTCATCAGTCGGCAACATTTGTGTGTGTACAAAAGCGAGCGTGACAGCAAGCCGTTTCTCCTTGTCCCTCTTCCCGGTTACGACGCCCTCTACCTGGAGAAAGAGAACAAACGCAGTCATGTGATCCGTCTCTCACAGCCCGCTCAGACCACGCACTGGTTCTGTGCCAGCACTAGTGATAGTGCACACGGCTGGGTGGAGGTAAGATGCACTATGCACTAGCAGTAGTGCCAGCACTAGTGATAGAGCACACAGCTGGGAGGTAAGATGCACCATGCACTAGCAGTAGTGTCAGTACTAGTTTAACAAGATTTAACAAGATTGCCACTCAGAGAATTAACTCTCGATGGCAGGTGGACAAGGAAGCCTTTTGGCTTATCGAGAGTCCAACTAATTTTATCTACATGCAATCTGAGGTATGTGTCAATTTTATTTTTAAACATATTCACACTACTAGTATCCACACAATCAGCAGATAATTTGTTCCAATCATTTACAGTCCTTTGTGAAAATGAGAACTTTCTTATATATAATCTACACTGCTCCTTTGCTAATGTAACTTCATGTCCTCTAGTCCTTCTATCTTTCTTAACTGAAAAAAAATATTTCTATCAATATTTTCATAACCATTCAATATTTTAAACACTTCTATCTGATCTCCTCTCAATCTCCTGGTCTCTAGTGTTTTTAAACCACATTCTTTTAGGCATATTTCGTAACTAAAATCCCTCCCTATGAAAATCCCAATGAAAGCAATGCAAATACTAACACTAAACAAATATAACTCACCTACTGAACCATTTTTTTAAACAACTTAACCTGTTAAAAGTAGAAGACATCTTAAGCTACAAGAATAAAATTGTCCCAAAAGATAACATACATAACTACAATACTCGGAAAACACAAAATATATAATATACTTTCAGAACAAAGCATGAGTTTTCAACGAAATGTTTGAAACACAACTTACCACACGCTATAAATAACACTCTCGGTTTAATTATAGAAAAGATATACACCCACAGTATGAGAGGTTTTTTAATATATATCAAAAATTATTTCTTACAAAAAATTAATACAATTATACGTGCACACTATCAAACTGTTATACATGTCAGCAAAACATAATAAATGATGTAATGAGAATGTGTAATCGATTACAGTGATGCTAACTTAAGTGTGTATGCATGCGTACATGTACATGCACAACAAAAAAACAATACACTTGCATGCACGAATGCACACACACACACACACACACACACACACACCAGTTTCGGTATCATTTTCGTCGCTCTCTTCTGTACTCTTTTTATGTCCTTCTTGCGATATGGCCTCCACGCTTGTATGTATGTGTGCGTGTGTGTGTGTGTACGTATATTAAGTTATTTTTCTGAGATGTTTTGTATCTCAGGCGCTAAACTTTCTGGGTTTCATTCATCCACAATGCCTCGGTATAACATTAGCACATTTTTATATAAACTATGTCTACTTATTTATTAATTTATAGCCATTTGACTGCAATTTTGACATTCAAAAATCAATAAAGCACCACACTTAACTAGAGACTAAAGAAGGAATACTGTGTCTACACATCTCTCGGTGCTGTTCTATGATTGTTTTTGAGATGGGTGCATATCAGTGTCAATGACTGATGTTGAGATGGGTGCATGTCATTGTCAATGACTGATGTTATCATGGGTGCATGTCAGTGTCAATGACTGGTGTTGAGATGGGTGTGTGTCAGTGTCAGTGACTTATGCTGAGATGGGTTTGTGTCAGTGTCAATGAGTGATGTTGAGATGGGTGTGTTCCAGTGTTAATTACTGATGTTGAGATGGGTACGTGTCAGTGTCAATGACTGTTATTGAGATGGGTGGATATCAGTGTCAATGATTGATGTTGAGATGGATGCATGTCAGTGTCAATGAGTGATGTTGAGATGGGTGCATGTCAGTGTCAATGAGTGATGTTGAGATGGGTGCATGTCAATGTCAATGAGTGATGTTGAGATGGGTGCATGTCAGTGTCAATGAGTGATGTTGAGATGGGTGCATGTCAGTGTCAATGAGTGATGTTGAGATGGGTGCATGTCAATGTCAATGAGTGATGTTGAGATGGGTGCATGTCAGTGTCAATGAGTGATGTTGAGTTGGGTGCATGTCAGTGTCAATGAGTGATGTTGATATGGGTGCATGTCAGTGTCAATGAGTGATGTTGAGATGGGTGCATGTCAGTGTCAATGAGTGATGTTGAGATGGGAGCATGTCAGTGTCAATGAGTGATTTGGGGATGGGTGTGTGTCAGTGTCAATGACTGATGTTGTGATGGGTGCGTGTCAGTGTCAATGACTGATGTTGTGATGTGTGCGTGTCAGTGTCAATGGCTGATGTTGTCATGGGTGTGTGTCGGTGTCAATGAGTGATGTTGCGATGGGTGCATGTCAGTATCAATGAGTGATGTTGAGATGGGTGCATGTCAGTGTCGATGACTGATGTTGAGATGGGTGCATGTCAGTGTCAATGAGTGATGTTGAGATGGGTGCATGTCAGTGTCGATGACTGATGTTGAGATGGGTGCATGTCAGTGTCGATGAGTGATGTTGAGATGGGTGCGTGTCAGTGTCAATGAGTGATGTTGAGATGGGTGTGTGTCAGTGTCAATGACTGATGTTGCGATGGTTGTGTGTCAGTGTCAATGACTGATGTTACGATGGGTGCATGTCAGTGTCAATGTCAATAACTTATTTTGTGATGTGTGTGTCAGTATCAATAACTGATGTTGCGATGGGTGTGTGTCAGTGTCAATGACTGATGTTACGATGGGTGCGTGTCAGTGTCAATGTCAATAACTTATTTTGTGATGTGTGTGTCAGTGTCAATGACTGATGTTGAGATGGGTGTGTGTCAGTGTCAGTGACTGATGTTGAGATGGGTGCATGTTGCAGCATCTCAATGCAGCAGCCAGTGACATGGAAATAGTGAATGGCCGAGGCACTGAAGAGATATCTGGTGGCAGTCTCACAACCCAGGGGTCCACAGAACAGACTACAGTGGTAAGTGTGGCACAGTACTAGCTCAGGCACACATATATACAATATCTGGCTATCACACAACTTCATACATAGCAATATCTGGCTATCACACAACTTTATACATAGCAATATCTGGCTATCACACAACTTCATACATAGCAATATCTGGCTATCACACAACTTCATACATAGCAATATCTGGCTATCACACAACTTCATACATAGCAATATCTGGCTATCACACAACTTCATACATAGCAATATCTGGCTATCACACAACTTTATACATAGCAATATCTGGCTATCACACAACTTCATACATAGCAATATCTGGCTATCACACAACTTCATACATAGCAATATATGGCTATCACACAACTTCATACATAGCAATATCTGGCTATCACACAACTTTATACATAGCAATATCTGGCTATCACACAACTTCATACATAGCAATATCTGGCTGTCACACAACTTTATACATAGCAATATCTGGCTATCACACAACTTATACATAGCAATATCTGGCTATCACACAACTTCATACATAGCAATATCTGGCTATCACACAACTTTATACATAGCAATATATGGCTATCACACAACTTCATACATAGCAATATCTGGCTATCACACAACTTTATACATAGCAATATCTGGCTATCACACAACTTCATACATAGCAATATCTGGCTGTCACACAACTTTATACATAGCAATATCTGGCTATCACACAACTTCATACATAGCAATATCTGGCTATCACACAACTTCATACATAGCAATATCTGGCTATCACACAACTTTATACATAGCAATATCTGGCTATCACACAACTTCATACATAGCAATATCTGGCTGTCACACAACTTTATACATAGCAATATCTGGCTATCACACAACTTCATACATAGCAATATCTGGCTATCACACAACTTCATACATAGCAATATCTGGCTATCACACAACTTTATACATAGCAATATATGGCTAACACACAACTTCATACATAGCAATATCTGGCTATCACACAACTTTATACATAGCAATATCTGGCTATCACACAACTTCATACATAGCAATATATGGCTGTCACACAACTTCATACATAGCAATATCTGGCTATCACACAACTTCATACATAGCAATACATGACTATCACACAACTTCATACATAGCAATATCTGGCTATCACACAACTTTATACATAGCAATATCTGGCTATCACACAACTTCATACATAGCAATATATGGCTGTCACACAACTTCATACATAGCAATATCTAGCTATCACACAACTTCATACATAGCAATACATGACTATCACACAACTTCATACATAGCAATATCTGGCTATCACACAACTTTATACATAGCAATATCTGGCTATCACACAACTTTATACATAGCAATATCTGGCTATCACACAACTTCATACATAGCAATATCTGGCTATCACACAACTTTATACATAGCAATATATGGCTAACACACAACTTCATACATAGCAATATCTGGCTATCACACAACTTCATACATAGCAATATCTGGCTGTCACACAACTTCATACATAGCAATATCTGGCTATCACACAACTTCATACATAGCAATACCTGGCTGTCACACAACTTCATACATAGCAATACCTGGCTATCACACAACTTCATACATAGCAATACCTGGCTGTCACACAACTTTATACATAGCAATATCTGGCTATCACACAACTTTTTACATAGCAATATCTCGCTGTCACACAACTTTAACATAGCAATGTCTAGTTCATATGTAGCAATGTCTTTTTGTATCACAAGTTCACAGTTAGCAATCACATGAGCTCACAATGAGAATATACACATGTATACTGTGATGTAATTACTGCATTGACATAACTTTATATGTCTGTTTTAACATACTAACTACATTTACGTTAACTTACCTGTCTTTGATAACACACTTATTACATAGATATTGGCTGATCTGTCTTTCATAACACACTTACTACATAGACATTGACTTATCTGTCTTTCATAACACACTACATAGACATTGACTTATCTGTCTTTCATAACACACTTACTACATAGACATTGGTTTACCTGTCTTTCATAACACACTTACTACATAGACATTGGTTTATCTGTCTTTCATAACACATTTACTACATAGACATTGGTTTACCTGTCTTTCATAACACACTTACTACATAGACATTGGTTTACCTGTCTTTCATAACACACTTACTACATAGACATTGACTTATCTGTCTTTGATAACACACCTACTACATAGACATTGGTTTACCTGTCTTTCATAACATACTTACTACATAGACATTGACTTATCTGTCTTTGATAACACACCTACTACATAGACATTGGTTTACCTGTCTTTCATAACACACTTACTACATAGACATTGGTTTACCTGTCTTTCATAACACACTTACTACATAGACATTGACTTATCTGTCTTTGATAACACACCTACTACATAGACATTGGTTTACCTGTCTTTCATAACATACTTACTACATAGACATTGACTTATCTGTCTTTGATAACACACCTACTACATAGACATTGGTTTACCTGTCTTTCATAACACACCTACTACATAGACATTGGTTTACCTGTCTTTCATAACACACTTACTACATAGACATTGACTTATCTGTGTTTGATAACACACATACTACATAGACATTGGTTTACCTGTCTTTCATAACATACTTACTACATAGACATTGACTTATCTGTCTTTGATAACACACATACTACATAGACATTGGTTTATCTTACAGTGTTGTGACACATCTGTTGTTCACACTTACTCTTTCTTTACACACTGTGTGTCAAAATATGCAGTTGACACTAACTGTTGTGATGTTGTCAGTCGCTGTCTCAGTCCAACCTGTCATCTGTGAGCAGTGAAGGAAGCAGTGGAGATGGCGTCATACAGACTGCATCAGGTGAGGCACTCACTGTCTCTCTCTGTCTCTAACTGTCTCAGTCCAACCTGTCATCTGTGAGCAGTGAAGGAAGCAGTGGAGATGGCGTCATACAGACTGCATCAGGTGAGGCACTCTCTGTCTCTCTCTGTCTCTAACTGTCTCAGTCCAACCTGTCATCTGTGAGCAGTGAAGGAAGCAGTGGAGATGGCGTCATACAGACTGCATCAGGTGAGGCACTCACTGTCTCTCTCTGTCTCTAACTGTCTCAGTCCAACCTGTCATCTGTGAGCAGTGAAGGAAGCAGTGGAGATGGTGTCATACAGACTGCATCAGGTGAGGCACTCACTGTCTCTCTCTGTCTCTAACTGTCTCAGTCCAACCTGTCATCTGTGAGCAGTGTAGGAAGCAGTGGAGACGGCATCATACAGACTGCATCAGGTGAGGCACTCACTGTCTCTCTCTCTCTCTGTCTCTCTCTGTCTCTAACTGTCTCAGTCCAACCTGTCATCTGTGAGCAGTGAAGGAAGCAGTGGAGATGGCGTCATACAGACTGCATCAGGTGAGGCACTCACTGTCTCTCTCTGTCTCTAACTGTCTCAGTCCAACCTGTCATCTGTGAGCAGTGTAGGAAGCAGTGGAGATGGCGTCATACAGACTGCATCAGGTGAGGCACTCACTGTCTCTCTCTGTCTCTAACTGTCTCAGTCCAACCTGTCATCTGTGAGCAGTGTAGGAAGCAGTGGAGATGGCGTCATACAGACTGCATCAGGTGAGGCACTCACTGTCTCTCTCTCTGTCTCTCTCTGTCTCTAACTGTCTCAGTCCAACCTGTCATCTGTGAGCAGTGTAGGAAGCAGTGGAGATGGCGTCGTACAGACTGCATCAGGTGAGGCACTCACTGTCTCTAACTGTCTCAGTCCAACCTGTCATCTGTGAGCAGTGTAGGAAGCAGTTAAGACAGCGTCATACAGACTGCATCAGGTGAGGCACTCACTGTCTCTCTCTCTGTCTCTCTCTGTCTCTAACTGTCTCAGTCCAACCTGTCATCTGTGAGCAGTGAAGGAAGCAGTGGAGATGGGGTCATACAGATTGCATCATGTGAGGCATTCACTGTCTCTCTCTGTCTCTCACTGTCTCTCACTGTCTCTCTTTGTCTCTCTTTGTCTCTAACTGTCTCTCTTTGTCTCTCACTGTCTCATTGTCTCTCTCTGTCTCTAGCTGTCTCTCTCTGTCTCTCACTGTCTCTCACTGTCTCTCACTGTCTCTAACTCCCTCTCTCTCTCTCCCTCCCTTCCACCCTCCCTCTCTCTCTCTCTCTCTCTCTCTCTCTCTTGCTGTATCTCACTCTCTCTATCTGTCTCTCTCTCTGTTTCTCACTGTCTCTGTCTCAATGTCTCTCACTGTCTCTCTGTCTCTCACTGTTTCTTTCTGTCTCTCACTGTCATTCTGACTCTCAATGTCTCTCCTTGGCCTCTCTGTTTGGCCCTACAGTTTCAAGGGAACATCTTGTGTTTCTGTTATAGCAGATCTACAGTTCTAAGAAATATGAATGACAACTGGTTTCTATTGCAGATCAAGAGAAGAAGGCAGGCAGAGATGAAGCTAATGCTGACAAGAAGAAGTTCTCACTACAGAACTTTCTGACATTTGGCAAGAAAAAAGGAGACAAAGTCATCAAGAGACTGACATTAAAAGATATTGACACAGACACCTCCATAGCAGGTAGAACTTGACAGTTTCAGCCAACACACAACACACTGACGCATGCACACAAACATGCATGCACCGACCCACCCACCCACGTACGCACATGCACACACGCGTGCACACACGCACATACAACAATGTACACACACATGCATGCATTCACACGCACACACTCGCATGCACGCACACAACACACACATATAGCATGCATGCACACAACACACACAAACGCATGCACGCACACACAACACACACACACACTCAGTTGATGTAGTGACATGTCAATTCCACATTTGTTTTTATTGTGATGTTAGGTCAACCCAATGTTTTTGTCCCCAGGTCAACCCAATGTTTTTGTCCCCAGGTCAACCCAATGTCTTTGTTCCCAGGTGAACCCAATGTCTTTGTCCCGAGGTCAACCCAATGTTTTTGTCCCCAGGTCAACCCAATGTCTTTGTTCCTAGGTCAACCCAATGTTTTTGTCCCCAGGTCAACCCAATGTCTTTGTTCCCAGGTGAACCCAATGTCTTTGTCCCCAGGTCAACCCAATGTTTTTGTCCCCAGGTCAACCCAATGTCTTTGTTCCCAGGTCAACCCAATGTCTTTGTCCCCAGCTCAACCCAATGTTTTTGTCCCCAGGTCAACCCAATGTCTATGTTCCCAGGTCAACCCAATGTCTTTGACGCTAGCTCAACCCAATGTTTTTGTCCCCAGGTCAACCCAATGTTTTTGTCTCCAGGTCAACCGAATGTCTTTGTCCCCTTTTCAACCCAATGTCTTTGTCCCTTGGTCAACCCAATGTCTTTGTCCCCTGGTCAACCCAATGTCTTTGTCCCCAGGTCAACTCAATGTCTTTAATATCAGGTCAATGAAAAAAGGACATAGATATGCTAGAAAGAGTACAGAGGAGAGTGACTACAATTACACCTAAACTGAGGGATCTTAGTTATGAAATATGCCTAAAAGAATGTGGTTTAACAATACTAGAGACCAGGAAATTGAGAGGAGATCAGATAGAAGTGTTTAAAATATTGAATGGTTATGAAAATATTGATAGAAATATTTTTTTTCAGTTAAGAAAGATAGAAGGACTAGAGGACATGAAGTTACATTAGCAAAGGAGCAGTGTAGATTATATATAAGAAAGTTCTCATTTTTAGAAAGGACTGTAAATGAATGGAACAGATTATCTGCTGATTGTGTGGGTGCTAGTAGCGTGAATATGTTTAAAAATAAAATCGAAACATACCGCAGAAGGGCGGGATACATATAGATAAAAGGATTGGACTCTCGATAAGCCAAAGGGCTTCCTTGTCGACCTGCCATCTAGAGTTAATTCTCTGAGTGGCAATCTTGTTAAATCTTATTAAACTCTGTGTCTTTGTCCCCAGGTCAACTCAGTGTATTTAATATCAGGTCAACTCAGTGACTTTGTCCCCAGGTCAACTGTATGTGTTCCAAGGTCAACTCTGCATGTGTCCTCAGGTCAGCTGTGCGTGTGTCCCCAGGTCAAATGTGCGTGTGTGTCCCCAGGTTAACTGTGCGTGTGTGTCCCCAGATCAACTGTGCATGTGTCCCCATGTCAACTGTGCATGTGTCCCCAGGTCAACTGTGTGTCCCCAGGTCAAGTGTGCAAGTGTCCCCAGGTCGACTGTGTGTGTTCCCGGGTCAACTGTGCGTGTGTGTCCCCAGGTTAACTGTGCGTGTGTGTCCCCAGATCAACTGTGCATGTGTCCCCAGGTCAACTGTGCATGTGTCCCCAGGTCAACTGTGTGTCCCCAGGTCAAGTGTGCAAGTGTCCCCAGGTCGACTGTGTGTGTTCCCGGGTCAACTGTGTGTGTGTGTCCCCAGGTCAACTCAACATCTGCAGTGAGCTGGTAGGTGGGACATGGCAGTCGCTGTGGTGTGTGGCGAGACACGGCTGCCTCGAGTGTTTCCGTGAGATGGGAGACGACAGCCCTCTGCTCTCCGTGCTCCTCACTGGCCTCACCATTGAAAATGCCGCGCCCAGCACCAAGCGAGAACTCTCTCTCAAGCTGCTACAGTTTGACAAGGAAATGCTCTGTTTGGAGGTAAACAATTTCTGTCTAAATGGTTCTTGGAAAATTTCGTTTTGAGTTTCACCTATATAGAGAATAGGTTTAAATTATTTATAATGATAATAAGATTTATTTTAAATAGCATCATATTCATAAAAAAAATTCAATTAAATTAAAACTTAAGTGGTACAAACGACAAATTTTTATTTTTTTATTCAAGATTATTTAGCATTTCTTTCCATTCATGTGAAAATAAAGAGATGCTATGCTTTGATTTATTTCTCACAATGGCTGTGTGACCAGAGCAGTGTCATTGTGTCTCAGTGGTCACCATCCTATGAAACCCCTGATGATGGTCATGTTTCAGTTGATTTGGTTTTGTTGCATTCCTAAATGACTTTGTATGATAGTATTGAAGATAGTTTGTGTATGTTTGTATGTTGGTAGTTGTCACATGACCAGCATGTGGTATTTGCAGGCGAGAGATGCCCTGGACCATGGTCGTTGGTTGAATGCACTCATTAAACAGACAGCTCCAGCCCCTCCATCCTACCCTCTGGCCAGTGTCAGTGAGACTGACTCGGTCAACACTGACACAGTCTACAGTGATGTCTATGAGGACTTTGTCAACGATTCTTCAAATGTCAGCCAGAAAACAGGTATACAGCCATTTGGAAGGAATCAACTAGTTACCTTTGATTCTTTCATTCTGGATCAGAATCTTTACTTCTGTGCCTTAATTTTAGTTCACAATATTTCGTGTTTTATTACATCTTCATTGTATTGTGTTAAGTATTATGTTTTATATACTTATACAGTAGTCCCTCTCTTCAGCGGACACATCTGTATCCAAGCATAAGTGTCCTGACATGGCGGGTGTCCGCTCATCAGAGGGACAGGCATCTTAGTGCCGGAGTTCGGACCAGTACAACCGACACATGGTAAAGATGTGGCAATATGTCAATGCATTGACTGATAGGAATTAAGCACTACACTGTATATACATATATATATGTGTGTGTTTATTATTTATGATGCTTGTTTATTATTTCACCTCAGTTTAGGCTTAATGTTGGGCTACATTGAAAACAATTGAGGTGAACCTTTTATACATCGTATTTGTGAATCTTAATTGCAATTTACAAGATGAAAAGGCAATGCCAAGCCGAAGCCCTGGTTGGGGCTGAAGGCGCAAACGGGGAAGCCATCATGATGATCGCATCACCAGCGGCAAACGTGATTGATAACAGCACAAAATTTACAATACCTTCCACATTCACTCTGCCTAAAGTTTACAGAGCGTAATCAAAGGAACTCTAAGTAATTTGGACAAACACAACGATTACAGCAAGGAAGACAACTCGTTATTACGGGTACACGTGTACTTGGTGTTACCATTGACACACACCAAGCTGTATGTCCGCCATTTTCTAAACAAATTCGGCAAAAAATCTTCTAATTAATTAATACTGTCTGTCTTAGGAAGGACATATAACCAAAATATCCTGTCCGCTGTCCGCGTACACGAGGTGTCCCCACATCAGAGGAACATTAACATGGCAAAACGGTCCGTACATTGACAAACTGTCTCGACATAGCGGGTGTCCCCTCGTCAGAGGGTCTGCTGAAGAGAGGGACTACTGTATGTCTGTGTAGCTGTGTTTGTCTGCAGTGTAATTTTTTGCACTGTCAGTTGTGTAGATGCTCAATTGTGGTTTGTTGAAGTTATTGTGTGACATGCGCTCCAGTGTCACCAATTCAATTGATGTTTATGTAGAATGAAAGCTGAATGTTGGCCCAGCCAATTGATGTTTATATAAAATGAAGGCTGAATGTTGGCCCAGCCAATTGATGTTTGTGTAGAATGAAGGCTGAATGTTGGCCCAGCCAATTGATGTTTGTGTAGAATGAAGGCTGAATGTTGGCCCAGTCAAATGATGTTTATGTAGAATGAAGGCTGAATGTTGGCCCAGCCAAGTGGTATTTATGTAGAATGATGGTTGAATGTTGGCCCAGCCAATAGCCGAGCCAAAATGTAATGGCCAAAGTAAATTCTTTCAACTTGTTAAACAAATGTATCCACTTGTATGTTAAAGCGACTGTCGATTTACTTCAACTATTTACACGTTACGTATTTGGACACAAAAGAACTAGATTCATGATGGGCTCACCCACTGACACTGTTATTGCAGTAGCTGGAGCAATTAATGATGAGGAAGATGAAGGTGACGTGTATGATGATGTTGATCTAGAACCTCCCACAACAGGTAGACAGTTGCTACTAAGTCTCGCTAACTTAGCAAACTTTGCTGCTTCTATAAACCTCTTGTAAACAGAGCTGCTTGGAATGGGTACTGTTGACCACTTTTAGATATATAAAGATGAACATCGTCATTGTTGCTATATGAGATAATCTACAATAATCTGATGTCACATTACAATGCAACATTGTTTTGTTGTAACAGTAAACTGATGTCCCAAGACAATATAACATTGTTACAGTACACTTATTACACAAAACATTACAGCACTGTAACAGTAAGTTGATGTAATAATACAACATTGTAACAGTATTATGTCACAATAATACTTGTAACTGATATCACAAGACAAAACAACAATGTCACAGTAAGCTGATGTCACAATGCAATACAACAGTGTAACAGTAAACTGATGTCACAAGACAATACAACAATGTAACAGTAAACTGATGTCACAAGACAAAACAATAGTGTAACAGTAAACTGATGTCACAAGACAATACAACAATGTAACAGTAAACTGATGTCACAAGACAATACAACAATGTAATAGTTACCTGATGTCACAAGACAATACAACAATGTAATAGTTACCTGATGTCACAAAACAATACAACAATGTAACAGTAAACGTATGTCACAAGACAATACAACAATGTATCTGTAAACTGATGTCACAAGACAATACAACAATGTAATAGTTACCTGATGTCACAAGACAATACAACAATGTAACAGTAAACTGATGTCACAAGACAATACAACAACTTAACAGTAAACTGATGTCACAAGACAATACAACAACTTAACAGTAAACTGATGTCACAAGACAATACAACAACGTAACAGTAAACTGATGTCACAAGACAAAACAACAGTGTAACCGTAAACTGATGTCACAAGACAATACAACAATGTAACAGTAAACTGATGTCACAAGACAATACAATAATACACTGATATCATAAATCAAACATGTAACACTACACTGATGTCACAATACAATACAAATGTGTAACAGTAAACTTAAAAAAAATACACACTTAATACAATACAAAATTTTGCAGTAAACTGATTTCACAGAAGGCTGAAGAACATCCCTACAATTTTAGTCATTATATGTTGATAAATGCAAGAGGAAGTGTAATGAGACATCAAGAGGTAAATGAGTATTACATGAGTACATTAAATGAGTAGGCTTTTATTGGTGTAGAGACAAGGATGACACTGTTATTGCAGTAGCCGGAGCAAGTAGTGATGAGGAAGATGAAGGTGACGTGTATGATGATGTTGATCTAGAACCTCCCACAACAGGTAATAGTTGCTACTGAGTCTCGCTAACTCAGCAAACTTTGCTGCTTTTATAAGCCTCTTGTAACAGAGCTGCTTGGAATGTATGAAATGGCTTTGGTCAGCTGACATGGTACTAGTGCTTCCACCTGCTGGTGAGGGGGAAAGCTGCTTGTGTGGCAGCAGTTGCGTACAGTTTCACCATGGTCGTGTCACTCTGCTGCAGGATGTAATCCTCTAATAGACCTTTCACCTCAGCTATATCACTCCACCATGAAATGTAGTCCTCTAGTAGACATTTCACATCAGCCGTATCCCTCTATTGCAGGATGTAGTCATCTAACAGACATTTCATCTTAGCCATATGCCTCCACTACAGGATGTAGTCCTCAAATAGACCTTTCACTTCAGCCATATCCCTGCACTGCAGGATGTAGTCCTCAAATAGACGTTTCACCTCAGCCGTATCCCTCCGCTGCAGACTAGTCTTATAATAGACATTTCACCTCAGTCATATCCCTCCACAACAGGATGTAGTCCTCAAATAGACCTTTCACTTAAGCCATATCCCTCCACTGCTGGATGTAGTCCTCAAATAGACCTATCACCTAAGCCGTATCCCTCCACTGCATGATGTAGTCCTCAAGTAGATATTTCACCTCAGCTGTATGACTCTACTGCAGGACGTAGTCTTCAAATAGAGCTTTCCCTCTGTTTCTGCCTAACATAAATATCTTAAACAGGCATTGCCTGTCTGTTGGTTTGCTGTAACTGTCATATCATAAACTAGGAGGTGGAAGATTTAATTTCTGTTTAAAACACAGTGTCCTGGTGAACTCTATAAATTAAAGAAACTGTTACATGAATTATTTTCTAAGAAGTTCTGATTTACTTAACTTACCATCCTTTCCCAAGTGTCCAATAGTATTTTTGCGTAGATTCGGACAAAGTGTCCATTTAATATATTGTTAATAAAACTTGGCCATGTGCTATTTCAGAATAAGCCAATTACCATTACTATACGACACACATTAAATACATAGTGAAGCACGTATGTCAGATTGCCTTCTTGGAGGAAGAAGTTTGCTAGTTTAGGTTTGTGTTTAATGACATAGAGTTTTTAGAAAGTGAGTCTAGATTATCAAAATGGAGTCCAACAGTGATGTGTCCTTTGGCGATTTTGACTGAGATGATCTGGGGTTGTTTCTCATCACTTGTTTAGTTAGATAACTTGTATCAACTGTGATGTATTACCATGCAATGTAGCATTCTGAGTGCAAAATACAACTTGTAGCCATCTTGAAATTGCAATTTATTATGTTTTAATGCAGGTTACTAACAAGTGTTTTGTGTAAATAAAAACTGGATAATTGTCTTACTGGAACAAAGCTAAAATACACACCATGGTAGTGTATATTTGCTTTACTGAATATTACATAAACATAGTATGTACAATGGATATTTTTGTAGAGCATAGTGAAATTAAATGTGTTGTTTTTCATAGTTCCCTGAACTTTGCATCATCATCTAAAAATAATTACTTGTTACACAGCTATTGTGACAACATATTTTATTTGCTTCTGTGTGCATTGTAACAATTAATTTCCATGCACATTTCGTATGGCTTTGTTATCAAGATATCCACATTTTTATACACAGAGCAACATATACCATTGTTAACAACAGCTTGTCATATCCTGCCTACAGGCTACAGCCAGAGAGCCCAGGGTAAAGTTAACAACAGCTTGTCATATCCTGCCTACAGCCAGAGAGCCCAGGGTAAAGTTAACAACAGGTTGTCACATCCTGCCTACAGCCAGAAAGCCCAGGGTAAAGTTAACAACAGGTTGTCACATCCTGCCTACAGCCAGAGAGCCCAGGGTAAAGTTAACAACAGGTTGTCACATCCTGCCTACAGCCAGAGAGCCCAGGGTAAAGTTAACAACAGCTTGTCATATCCTGCCCACAGCCAGAGAGCCCAGGGTAAAGTTAACAACAGGTTGTCACATCCTGCCTACAGCCAGAGAGCCCAGGGTAAAGTTAACAACAGCTTGTCATATCCTGCCCACAGCCAGAGAGCCCAGGGTAAAGTTAACAACAGGTTGTCACATCTTGCCTACAGCCAGAGAGCCCAGGGTAAAGTTAACAACAGGTTGTCACATCCTGCCTACAGCCAGAGAGCCCAGGGTAAAGTTAACAACAGGTTGACATATCCTGCCCACAGCCAGAGAGCCCAGGATAAAGTTAACAACAGGTTGTCACATCCTGCCTACAGCCAGAGAGCCCAGGGTAAAGTTAACAACAGCTTGTCATATCCTGCCTACAGCCAGAGAGCCCAGGGTAAAGTTAACAACAGGTTGTCACATCCTGCCTACAGCCAGAAAGCCCAGGGTAAAGTTAACAACAGGTCACATCCTGCCTACAGCCAGAGAGCCCAGGGTAAAGTTAACAACAGGTTGTCACATCCTGCCTACAGCCAGAGAGCCCAGGGTAAAGTTAACAACAGCTTGTCATATCCTGCCCACAGCCAGAGAGCCCAGGGTAAAGTTAACAACAGGTTGTCACATCCTGCCTACAGCCAGAGAGCCCAGGGTAAAGTTAACAACAGCTTGTCATATCCTGCCCACAGCCAGAGAGCCCAGGGTAAAGTTAACAACAGGTTGTCACATCTTGCCTACAGCCAGAGAGCCCAGGGTAAAGTTAACAACAGCTTGTCATATCCTGCCTACAGCCAGAGAGCCCAGGGTAAAGTTAACAACAGCTTGTCATATCCTGCCTACAGCCAGGGAGCCCAGGGTAAAGCAACCGTTTTCAAGTAAAATGCTAATGTATTCCAGAAAAATGCACTATTTAAAATACAATAAAAGGAATAATTGTCTAAGTAAGTTTCCATGTAAGTATGATCAATTGTTACAAAATAAAAGTTCCACTGACCTCAGTTATAACTCACCCTATTTCTACTTACCAAGTATACTTCCATTTCAGCACACCCTCGCAGTCATGTCATCAGCAGCACAGGTCCCCCTCCACTGCCCAATAACCCCCCATTATTGCCCAGTAACCCCCCGCCACTGCCTAATAACCCCCCTCCAGTTGACAGACTGCTCCGACGCAAGTTGTATCAGAATGACGACCACCCTGGCTCCAAGGATGGATCCCCCAAGGTATGCTCCCTTGGCTGGTTATGAAGACTTAACAAAATTATGTTGTTTTATGAAAATGTTGTTTTTCTTTGAATATCTGAAATCATTCATCACATGCTCAGTCACATGATGTAATAATTTCTCCCAGTAATAGTTTCATGAAACAGAAAAAGGTTGACCAGGAATTAACTCTTTCAAAAGAAAAATACTAACATGATGGATTTGGTTACTGAAACGGTACAATGATTATTTTATAATTGTTCAGACTCAATTATATTTGTTTTGGTGATGCTACTTTACGTTTCATTGCGACTCAACTGCTAAATGATTTCTGATGAAACCTCTTATTTTATTCTAGATGTCTTATTTCTAGTGTATTTATAAATTGTGCTTATTGATTACCAGTTGTGAAATGCTCATACTATTTTGTCCATAACTTATTTATGATAATGATTGCTAGGTTCGTTCACAACTATTCAAAATTATAATTGCTTCCCAGAAACCTCACAGGATGTAAACAAGCTAGTGTTATAGTAAACACGTCATCAGTATCATGGTGTCCAGCAATGCCAAATGTTGTATAGTTTGCTCATTCCAGACAGATGACAGTTGAATTATTTGAGTGGTGCTAAAGAGACAATCTTCACACTAGCCAGAGGACACTGTTGAACACTGCAAGATGTTTTTACTCTGTGCAAAATCGGTGTTGATGTTTAAAAATCTCTAGCTATAAAGATGTGGTAGCAAAAGTATAATGAACTGTTATGTTGAAAGTATCTGGAAGGTGGCGCCAGCAGCTGTGTTACTGTCTTTTGTATTTTTAAAGTGTATGTTCACTACTGAAAGTCTGTTTGCATTGTTTCACTTGTGTAGTAGGTGTGTATGCATCTAGTAATGGCAACTCTATACTAATGCTTCTATTTACTTTTCACTTTTTCAATTGCCTCCCACTGATTGAAATAAAACACATACTGTACATATTTGTTCTATTAAGCGTACATGCCCTAAGTCGTATACATCCCCGTTTTAGCAACATATGAAAGCGTTACAATGATCTCAAATACCAACATTGACTATTGAATCCATCATTGTATTTTAAGTTCTACTAATGTCACAGTTGAATCAAAGCTCAGTGATGAACAAATATCAAAAGGTCCACCTAAATTATCAGACTTTGCAGTCTTCTGGAATCCTTTTCTTCATGTGGATGTATAAATTGCTTGCCAGTCACATTTGCTAAGATCGCTGTACACAGGAACTGCAGAAAATAGTGTGTTCACCCCTGTATGCTTATAGGAACACAACATTTGATATATTTTTACATCTCAAATGTGGTTAAACGAATTGTACGCATAACAGAACGAATATGGTACATATTGATATTCCTGTACCGCTGAAAATATAAAAAATATTTCTGACTAATTGATTAGTTGATGTTGACCTCTGACCCCTGCACACAGCACTGTGGCCTCAACTTTGAGGCGGAGATGACAGCCAAGTTCTCTGAGATCCATTTCCAGTATAAGTTGAGTCTATCGGCAAGTGACGATGGCGTGACATGCAGTGGTGACAGTCGCAGCAGTGGTGACAGTGGCGTGTCACTGAGCAGTCGACGCGACACTAGCAGCAGTATGATCGGCAGCAAAGGCAGCTGTGATGCTGACGTCATCAAGACCTACACAGGTGAGTTTGTGTGTGTCTGAGTCTCAGTGTCACTGTATTTGTGCATGCGTGTGTGTCTGCGTCTGTATGTGCGTGTCTGTGTGTCTGTCTGTGTGTGTCTACAGCTGTGTCTATGTGTGTGTTTGTGTGTGTGTGTGTGTGTGTGTGTGTGTGTGTGTGTCTGTGTGTGTGTGTGTGTCTGTGTCTATGTGTGTGTCTCTGTGTGTGTGTGTGTCTGTATGTCTGTATGTGTCTATGTCTGTGTCTATATGTGTGTTTGTGTGTGTGTGTCTGTGTGTGTGTGTGTCTGTGTGTGTGTGTGTGTGTCTGTGTGTTCATGTGTGCTTGTGTCTGTGTGTGTCTGTGTGTGTGTGTGTGTGTGTGTGTGTGTGTGTGTGTGTGTGTGTGTGTGTGTGTGTGTGTGTGTGTGTGTGTGTGTGTGTGTGTGTGTGTGTGTGTGTGTGTGTGTGTGTGTGTGTGTGTCTGTGTGTGTGTGTGTGTGTGTGCTTGTGTGTGTGTGTGTCTGTGTGTGTGTGTGTGTGTGTGTGTGTGTGTGTGTGTGTGTCTGTGTGTGTGTGTGTGTCTGTGTGTTCATGTGTGCTTGTGTCTGTGTGTGTCTGTGTGTTCATGTGTGCTTGTGTCTGTGTGTGTGTGTGTGTGTGTCTGTGTGTGTCTGTGTGTGTCTGTGTGTGTCTGTGTGTATCTGTGTGTATCTGTGTGTGTCTGAGTGCTCCAGGTCATCCCATCAGTCCCGTTGTGTGTTCCTGGTCATCCCATCAGTTCTATTGTGTGCTCCATCTATCCCGTTGCAGGGTTTTTGTTAAGAGCCGGGATCCGAGTAATTTACCGGGCTATAGTATCCCATGTACCCGGCTATTGCGAACGGAGAAAGGAAGCTTTTTATTAGCACCCATGATTCACAAAATACCGCTTTCGTGTGCCGTTGCATTACAAATTATGCTATTCAACGTCTATGAGTTCCACAAACAGTTCAGCGCATCGATGATGATTACAACGTATTCCAACAAAACAGCGCAGTCAACAATTATTATTTTTGTGTTAATAAACGGCACAGTTCGCATTCCGCATTTTTTGTTCTTTGGGCCGAAGGTCCAACGGACTTATGCCATCACTCTGCGTCTGCCGTTAGCTGCCGTATCTCAGACACCGTTCAGCAACTTTTTCAAGGAATCTATATTTGATTGAATCATTCTAAGGGCATCAAAGGTCCCCTAAAATGCTAAATTTCCTAACTAAATTGTCCACTACAGCAGCAGCTCTATTTATAACTTGTTGGCCAAACCCTTTTCCAACAACATCTGTCACATGCAGAGTCTGTGTCTTGCATGGATCAGAGGTTGTCTTTTCTGTTATTTCAAAAACTGTTCAATAAGTTTTTCTGTAATTTTGCATAGATGTCTCTTAGGTTAGTGTCACTGTACACAAGACATTTGTATTTGATTGAATAATTCTAAGGGCACCTCAGGGCCTCCCAAAAAGCTAAATGGTCACATTTTGTCTGTTTCTGCCTGGAGTACTTTAGCAGAGTGCCAATTGATTGTGTATTACATGCACCCCACCTCACACATGCTAGGTTCCCTGCCTGTTATTGTTTGATGGAAACTCTGACTTATCTGTAATTGGTCACTGGCAGAGGCTTGTTTCAGCATTAACCCCATAAACCCCTATTAAACTGGACAGTTTCATGTAGGTTTTAAGCTGCATCAAACAGTGGGCTGTAACTAACGTGTAATGGGAATCCCTACTGCACTGGTAAAACCTGAGGAACTTTGAAGGAACAGTAGACATAATTATCAATGCAATATAAAGCTATGACGTAGGATTAAAATAAAATAACTTAGGTATAAAATAATATATAAAATAAAATAACATAGGTACTCCCGAAAAGGTTAAAGCATATTTAGCTAGAAAATATAAGGACTATTATTCATATGTTTTATCATACATTTTGCAGCTATTCCTCCACTCCAATTATATCAGTGTTATGTCGTTACTACTGTGTTTTACTGTCATCACTACTATTTTAAGTCAAAATGCATGATACATATCATATATACCTTGTTAACAAATAAAGTTTTATCATAGTACATCGCTTTCTTCTTCCCATTCTGGGGGAGGGTGGTAGGGGCAAAATGAGAACAGGTAATCAGTGTGCATTTTCTTAAACATTGATTTACTCTGCTACGTTTGCAGAATATTGTGTATTACACCCACCCGACTGCAGCTAAGATTAGGTTAGTGTCACTGTACAGAACAAATCTGTATTTAATTGAATCATTCTAAGGGCACCTAATGACCCCCAAAAGGACCCCAAAACTGGTAAACTTTCACGTTTTGCATATTTTTTTTAAACTGACTTTTTCTCTAATTTTGCAGACATTTCATGTGGTAGTGCCACTATACACAAGAAATCTGTATTTGCTAACTAAATTTTCCTCTGCAGCAGCAGCTCTGTTTATAACGATGGGAAACCCTTTTCCAACAACATCTGTCACATGTGGAGTCTGTGTCTTGCATGGATCAGAGGTTGTCTTTTCTGTTATTTCAAAAACTGTTCAGTAAGTTTTTCTGTAATTTTGCATAGACATCTCTTATGGTAGTGTCACTGTACACAAGGAATTTGTATTTGATTGAATCATTCTAAGGGCATCTCAGGGCCTCCCTAAAAGCTAAACCCTTTTCCAACAACATCCCACCCCACTGCAGCTAAGATTCTCTGGATGCTATTGTTTGATGGAAACTGTGACTAAATCTGTAATTGGTCACTGGCAGAGGCTTGTGTCAACAGACAGATGCACTAGACCCCTGTTAACCCATTAGCACTCAGCATGTTATTTCTATACAGTATCTGTTTCCTCAAAAGCCTGATCTAGATTCCAAAAAAATTATGCATGGTAGTTTTAACATTTTCTATAATTACAAGTCAGTGTTATTAGCATTGAATTATCTACATGATGATACCTTTTAGTATGTTGTTGCAATGAAATATGTAGACCATACTGAGCTTGGTAAATGGTAATTTTTATAATGAATCACATTTTGAGAATGCATGTCATTGTTTGCGGTGTAACTTTTGTATGCTTCATTTTCTGCTGCTACAAATTGCGTTCATCTGAAAGATTATTCAATTACCTATCCAATGATAATACATATGTTGTGGTGTTGGAAATATATTCAATTCACATACATAAATTATATATTCTGATTTACACAATAATAAGAATTACTAAGATATGGAAGGTGGTTGAGAAGGGAGATAAATGAGATCATTATAAAGTTGGAGCCTGGCTGCCCAGCCATGGGCTTAGCCAGCCCCTTAAGGCGTAGGCTAAGCTGCAACTGTCTTTGAGTTTGATTACATTTTGACAAACTACTATTATATAGTATTAATTTTTGAATTGGCATGACTAATGCTAATATATCCCACAAAATGACTTCTACAGGAAACAACGTTGGTGTAAATTACCATCCCATTATTCTTACTGACAAAGACCTGTAAGTTAGGTGAGTAACACCATCGAAGTTCTGACAGCAGGACAGCGCCTTCAGTGAAGTCGACACAAAAGTTTGACAAAGGCTTCAAGTTCAAATGGACTATCACCATCCAGCTGACCCATTTTTAATCCTTTGGCCGAAGGTCCAAGGGACTATTGCCATCACTCTCTGCATCCGCCGTCCTCCGTCTGCCGTCCGCCGTCCGCCGTTAGCTGCCGTATCTCAGAAACCGTTCAGCAACTTTTTCTCTAATTTTGCATAGACATATCTATGGGCACTGCCACTATGCACGAGAAATCTGTATTTGATTGAATCATTTTAAGGGCCCCCTAGGGCCTCCAAGGACCCCAAAACTGGTACAAATTTATCATTTTGCCTATTTTTAGTCCTTTGGCCGAAGGTCCAAGGGACTTTTGCCATCACTCTACGTCCGCCGTCTGCCGTTAACTGCCGTATCTCAGAAACCGTTCAGCAGCTTTTTCTCTAATTTTGCATAGACATATCTTAGAGCACTGCCACTATGCACGAGAAATCTGTATTTGATTGAATCATTTTAAGGGCTCCCTAGGGCCTCCAAGGACCCCAAAACTGATAAAAATGTAACATTTGGCCTATTTTTTCAAAAACTGTTCAGCAACTTGTTTTCTAATTTTGCATGATGTATCTTAGGGTGCTGCCACTATATACAAGAAATCTGTATTTGATTGAACCATTCTAAGGGCACCTAAGGGCCCCCAAAGTGCAAAAGGTTTACATTATATAGTGATGTGGTTTTGAGAAGGGCCCTTGAGACCATCCCCAACATTATATGTTGTGTATTGTGCCACAAAGTCAACAGCTGTGACAAATCTCTACAGCCCAGTCCATTAAGACCTTGACTAATCTTTAATTGGTCACAGCACCCAGGCAGAGTAGACACACTTGACCCCTGTTAGACTGAACAGTTGCCTAACACTTTTAAACTGTATCTTCAAAACTATTGATTTTCTATAATTGCAAGTTGTGTTTATTTTGATGTTCATTTAATTATTATAAAATGGTGTGACTGTGGTGTCTATTGGTTAAAGAAGTATTGTCTGTAGAAACCTGTAGGTGACAAACATAGAAAATTAATATTCTGGACAACTATAGAGTGAAATATCCTATACTTTATTTATATCAAATGCATTCTACTGTTCTGTTTACGCTTGCCATGCCTTGTGTAGACATGGTACTGTGTAAATCAATTGTATCAATATAGACTAATAATTACAGATTCACAATATAGTTGACACCTGAAACAACCAAATGTCAACCATTAGAAGAGTTGACATAGTTCCGCTATACACAAGCAAGAAATCTGTATTTGATTGAATCATTCTAGTGTCATCAGCATATAGTAGAACATACATTTTCTACATCATCATCACTAAGGTTGTTGTAAATTTAACCAGCTGCCATGTCAAATCCGTTATAATTGTGACTAACAGTGTTCAAAATGATTCGGGTAAATAGCAAATAACAAAGGACACAAGTTGTCTCCTTGCCGTACCTCTACACATGAGAAGAAGGCTGACACAGCCTGGCCCTGGTTTATACATGATTTAGCATTTTTGTACATGTTGTATACAACTTTCAACACAATACCATTAATACCGCATGAAATTATCTTAGACCACAGGGAGGACCGGTCTACTAAATCAAATGCTTTCTTATAATCGATGAAGGCACAATAAAGCCTTTTACGTCGAGACAAATACAATTCAACCAATACCCCTATTTGAACACTGCCTGTTCTTCACCTATTACATTCGCTTTGTTTAGGTATGTGGTCAGTCTGGTGTTCTGAACAATCACTAAGGATTAATGAACACTTGTGCAGAATGTCACCCACTTGGCAGGTTTAATTGATCTATTCAGCAATGAGGACACTGCTTAGGCCTCACTCTGGACACTGTCACTCACAGTGTTGTTTATTGTCTTAGTTGGTGCATTGAGCTAATCTACTTGACCATGAATCAGTGGTGGCTCTGGTTGTGTATTACACCCAGCTGTGGAGCTAAGATTCTCTGCCTGCTATTATTTGATGGAAAATGTGACTAATCTGTAATTGGTCACTGGCAGTAGCTTGTGTCAACAGACACTAGTTTTCTAATTTTGCTCAGGGCCCCCAAAAATGCAAAATTGTCCTCCTGTTTCTCTGCTGCTCCCTCCTGCAGACCCACTGATCTCTATTTATAACAGCAGACATACAGAGACAGACAGTATTTGTTTGACCACCATAAGCATATCAACTACAATATAATATTCATTGTAAGGTCAGGGAGGCTCCCATTAAGACAATTATATGCATCTATCATGGGAGCCACCTTACTGATGTAACTGGATAGTGGACTTTGCCCTGATCACTTACTGTGAACAGTAAATATGTAAACATTTTACTTCCATCATAACCCTTAATGATCTGTAACTATGATTCACCAAAAAACATTTGATTAATAATTACCTACAGGGTTGTTTGATTTATGCCGGGCATAAACTGTTTCAGAAACAGCAACAATATGAAATACATGCCATTGATAGGCAAACGTGTTCTTTTTATAGACAATTTCAGTTTCTTTCCGTACCTGTCTACGTATGATAAACATTTGTCCGCCCTGCTCACAATAAACATCACATGAATGATAAAAGGAAGATCACTGCCACTTAACTTGTGGATTATTATTATTATAAACTGTTCTGCTACTGCTTGGTGGACAGTTAATTAGTGGGTCAACTTCAAATACATCAGCACGTTTTTCACACCTGCATGGTAGTTTAGGCTCAGTAGTTTGCTGGCAGCTAATAAACTTATAGGCTTGTGTGAAAAGGATAGTTGGCAGAAGAACTAACTTCAAAGCACCATTGCATCCATTTAGCCAGGCAGCAGTCACACTGCCCCAGTGTCTGCTGCTATGTTTATATAATAATTATATAGGCTTAATGATCCCAATACACCAATCTGTTGGCACAATGTCAGATAATAGAACTAGGTTAAACATCTTAACAATAAGTATAATTAGTTCTGTGGGGCTGTTTTTTTTTTTAAATGTTCAGTAACTTTTTCTCTAATTTTGCATAGACATTTCATGTGGCCTGCTTAGGTCTTAGGTGATTTACTCCAAACAGCCCAAACTTGAGCTAACGCAGGAGTTGTATGGTGCTTGTTTGTGCGCATGCGTTGTGGGTAGTTTGTTTGTTTTATAGGCACTTTAGATGATTGGGTGTGGTGAAAGGGAGGTTTATGATCACTGTTTGAAACGCTATAGGGCTTTCTAGTTCATTAATCGGTGGTGGAATCTTATTCCAGATTCGAACTGCTCGAGGGTAGAAAGAGAACACTGCTGCATTGATGGGGCTACGTAGTGGCCACGGTTTTTTGACTGTTAGTAGACCTGGTGGGGGTGTGATGTTGATTATGTTATTTAATATTTTGTAAAATGTCATGGCTTGTTTGATAATGCGTCGTCGTTCAAGAGTTGACCATCGAAGGGTTGCTATTAGGTCTGCTGCGTTTGTTTGGCGTCTGTGGTCATTTCTGACAAATCTGGCAGCACAGTGTTGTACTCTTTCAAGGTGTTTAATTTGGGTGGCAGTGTGTGGGTTCCATATGGGAGAGGCATACTCGAGTTTTGGTCGGATTAGCATGTTATAGGCTGTTTCTTTTACTTCAGGTTTGCATGGTCCGAGGGTTCATTTGATCATGCCTAGGACTTTTGAAGATTTGGAAGCTATGTCAGTGATATGGTTAGCCCAGGTTAGTTTAGAATCTAATTTTATTCCAAGATATGTGTGACTAGAGGCAGTAGAGAGTGGTATGCCAAAGAGTGAATATGAATGTAGTCTGGGTTTGGTTTTGTTTGTTATTGGGAGATGCACACATTTAGATATGTTAAATTCCATCTGCCATTTATTAGACCATGTTTGGAGTTTGATCAGGTCAGATTGGAGAGTTTCGTGGTCGGTTGCGGATGTGATTTTGCGATCTATAATGCTGTCGTCTGCAAAGAGACGTATGGAAGATTGGACATTTTCGGTTATGTTGCTTATGTAGAGTAAAAATAGGACAGGTCCTAGGACTGAACCCTGTGGTACACCAGATGTAACATTTGTTCTGTCCGACAGGGCTCCATTGACTGAGACTCTCTGTTTGTGATCGGATAGAAACGATTTGATCCAGTTTTGTTTGTTTCCAGTTATTTCATAGAAAGCTAATTTGGATAGGAGGCGTTTATGGGGGACTTTGTCGAAGGCTTTGGCGAAATCGAGTAGGATGGCATCTGTTTGTGTCTTATTGTCCATAGCAGTCATCCAGTCGTGGACTGTCTCGATGAGTTGAGATTCACAAGACAGACCTGATTGGAATCCATGTTGGAAGTAGATGACGATGTTGTGTTTGTGTAAGTGTTTCCACATGTTGCTTAGAATTATGTGCTCCATAACTTTGCAGAGGATGCATGTTAACGAAATTGGTCTATAATTAGCAGGGTCTGATTTGTGGCTTTTTTGTGTATTGGTGTTACTAGTGCTTGGAGCCAGTCATCTGGGAGTTTGCAAGTGTTGTATGACTGCTGGAAAATGTGTGTGATGATGGGGGCAATTTCCACTGCAGTCTCTTTAAGGACTCTGGCTGGGAGTTCGTCGGGGCCTGTAGCTTTATTTTGGTTTAGGTTTTTCAGTTGCTTAATTACTCCGTCTATCCCGATTTCAAGGGAGGGCATGTCGGGATAGATGGATGGAGCTAGTTGGGGGATGGGGTACATTTCTTGAGTAAACACGGAACTAAATTGGTTGTTAAGTGTATTTACTTTGTCCTGATCATTTGTGATTGGTTGGTCGTTTGCTTGCAATGTTGGGATGTCAATGTATTCTCGTTTGTTTGCTTTAATGAATGACCAGAATTGTTTTGGGTTTGTTTTTAGGCTGTCTCCAATGTGATTGTTTAGATAGTCTGAGTAGGATTTGGTTGCAGCTTTAGTGGCTTGTTTTCGGAGTTGCCTAAACCTTTCCCAGTCACTATTACGTCCAGTTTGTTTTGCTTTTTTATGGCTTTTGTTGCGTTTTCTTTGCATTCTTATTATTTCACGTGTTATCCAGGGGAGGTGGGTTTTTGCTTTGGTGTTGCGGCTGGGAATATTATTGTTGACTAATGAAGTAAGATTATTCCGGAAAAAGTTCCAATTTGTGTTGACGTGTTGAATTTGGGTTCGTGTCAAAGTATGTTGTTGTTAGTTGTTTTATGTCATCTTTAAGCTTATCCCAGTTTGCAGATTTATATTGGAACACTTTGTGTGGTGGTTTACTGTTACGAATTGGATTTAGGTTTACGGTAAAGGTCACAGCTTCATGATCATTCATGCCGGGAGTGGTGTGAGTGTTAGCAATTATCGATGGATTAGAAGTGAGTATGAGGTCAAGGATATTGCCGGAATCAACTCGTGTGGGTTCGTTGACCATGTTTTGTAATCCAAATTCTCTAATTATTTCTAGCTGTTTGTTATGCTTGCTGGCAGTTCTGTTGTCAGTGGTTTGCTGCTTGCCCCGGTTAATATCAGGAAGGTTGAAGTCATCTGCTATAACTACATTAGGAGAAGTTTTTTGTGATCTGTACAGTTTTTTTAGGGATTCGTGGAGAGCTTCAAGGGATTGAAGGTGGTCACTGGGGGGTCGGTAGTAGGATGCAAAGTATATGGATTTGTTTCGTGTGAAATGGATTTTTGTCCATACTATTTCACAGCTTGAGTTTAGTTTTGTAAGTGGTTCTGCTACAATGTCATCGTGGAAGGCTATGAGAACTCCACCACCATGGGTGTTTTTGTCCTTTGGATGGCACTATAGTTAGCTGGTAGGAACGAATAGGTAGGGTAGTTTTCATCTATTTTGGTTTCGACTAGGAATATGATGTCAGGATTATTTGACTGAATAGTTGTTTTTAATTGGGTTGTCTTTGCGATGCTTTTTTTGTTGGTATTGATTAGAATTCCGCTAATTCCGAACGTTTGGTTTTCTTACGACGTTCAGGGGTTGATGCATTTTGAGGGTTTGGTCCAAAGGTTGGATCCCAGGTTTGGGATGTACAACTAGTGTTTGTTTGAGAGATCTGTGTTTGGGGGTCAATGTTTTGGTTATTTTGGTCTGTGTCACTAAGGGTGTTATACCGGTTGTGAGAACATTCCAATAAGTGGTCTTGGAAGAAGGAATGACTGTAGTTAGGATGGTCGCATTTCATGCAGTGCCAGGAACAGGAACTGTTACAGAGGAGATTATATTGATATGGACTTATGTCACAACATTTAATGTGTACCCATTGGTTGCACCGGTCGCAGCAGACTGCTCGGTGATTTGAAGCAACAGGCTTTTTGCAATATCCACAGGGGTGTCTGACTGGGCCGGGGTTTGTTTGGATGTCCCCACAGAGGATTAGTAGGACAAAATAACATGTTTTGTGTCCCGATGTAGGGATTGCATAAGCCAGTTTGGTGTGGTACTTGTTACGGGAGTCTCTGGTGAAAGCTAGTGCCAGTCTAATACTTGTGTCAGTCCAGCAAGACCTGTCATATGTTAGCAGACCATTTGGATCGTCTGTGAATCGGTTATGGTCCAGGTGTATCGGGAATTTGGGTACAAATGCAATAACGATACTAATCAGAACTACCACTGGTGTGCTCATTTTGGGTGGCACCATCATAAGAGCAGCTATTGCACAAGCTGCTTTGCTTGTACAGTTATCTTCATGGAGTAAAACAAAAGCAAAAACAAGAGATTATATTCCACTATAGATGTGGGTATTGTTTTTATGATTAAGTTATATATCACAGCTAATATAAAATCACAGTGGTAAGATCACAGTAGATGTAAAAGACGGTAGTAAAATTTGCCAGTTAGTAAACAGTTTATTGTATTGTATATTGTGTTTGCTGTTGGTTTCTTGTGTGTTGCTGGCAGCGTACAATCCGGATTTGTAACAGTATAATACATAAGCTTTGTGTGAATGGACTGATTTTGGGTTGTTTTAGGGGCGATTTGGTTTTGGCGCACCGCGTGTAAGCTGTTTACAGATTCGCCATCTTGTTTTGAACTGGTTGTTATGGAAGCTAAGGCTAAACCTTTGTCAAATCGTGTCTTAGCATGATTTGATCGCATATATCACAACAATGGGATTATATTCCGGTATATCTAAAATACTACCTCACACAGTTAACAGTAATAAAAACGTTTAGAAATCGTGAAAATAATCGATAACAGCGGAGCGGAAAAATCGGAATGGACTACACCTGACACATGCGCAGACCATTGTTTGATAGACTCCTGTTAAACTGGACAGTTGCCTGTAGGTTTTAAACTGTGTCAAACAGTGAATCTACCTTTTGCTCTCAAATAATCGGTCCTCTTAATTTTACACATAAAGACACAATCTGGCATAACTTGATAAATCTTTGTAGCAGCACATTTGTACTTCCAGTGTATCATTGCAACATAACATACACACTAAAGTCCTGCGTGGGCTGGAAATCTGAGCCCGCTCCCGCCCCGCAACTATGTCATTTGACCCGCAGCCCGCCCCGCATATTACAACTCAGCCCACAGCCCGCCCCACCCTGCATATTTTGCCACATCCTGGCCCGCAGCCCGCCCCACCCCGCAGTAACTTGGCCCGCAACCCGCCCCGCAGTAATTAGTCAAAAGTCAGCCCGCACCCGCCACGCAGCCCACAATAGATGACATGGAATCATTAAAAATATATCATCTTTATTAATCGTTGTTGTTTACAATATTAACAAATGCACGGCGCTGGGTGACAACCATGTCGTACTTGGAATTCCATCTCTAAGAAAAATAGAACCCTTGTCATTATAATGTAAATGCCTGAAGGTGATAAGCAGACCTGGAGCAAAGTAAAGGTACGAGTACAAATTTTAACATATTTTGAAATTATTAATTAATCTAATTGATATAACTCAGCACAAGTGAATATGCAATAGCAGTTGATCATTTTTTTATGAGGAACAATGAAATTCACACCGCTGGCATTAATTTCAGTGGCATCCTATGATCTTATAATCTATTTGCCATTGAACTGCATGAACACGAGTTGTTCAAAGGTTGAGTCTGGTGCACAAAGGCAGTGTTGCAATTTGCAATCTGCTGATATTAGAATTAGTTAGCAATTTATATTTTCTGATCGTAGACTACTGATTGTTGAGAGGGTTTTCACATATCCATATAACAGGCTCAAAATCCCCCTGGACCAGGCTACTGGCACCGGATTATACTAGTGTAGAAGGCAGTTTGACTTGACCCATCTTACTTCTCTACAGAGGAAGACTGACAGTTCTTGTTCTTAGCAGTTAGGCATTGTCAGCCAGTGCCAAGTGGCATGGTCTCCAGTCTCCACACATCAAAGGCATTTCCTGTCTAATTGGTGGGGTAACTGCTCTTTATGGACATCCTGGTGGCTTAATTACACAAACAGATTGATAGCCTGAACTGATACTTCCTCCTGGAAGAAGCCACTAATCACATCTGACTGAAGATGGCAAGGCAGGCCAGCACATGTTATCATAACACTGTTTAAGCACAAACAAAAGGGCAATCTGGTAACCTCCAATTAATTAGCTCAAAGAATGTCCCACCTTTGAGTAACTGGTGACCATTAATGAGTTACAAAAATCAGCCGGAAGTAGCCCGCATGAATAAATTACTAGCCTGTAGACCGCCCCGCCCCGCAGTGACCTGACCCGCAGACCGCCCCGCCCCGCACAAATTTAAACTTAACCCGCACCGCACCGCAACAACAACAAAAATCCAGCCCGCGGGTTGCGGGCCCCCACGGGCTGCAGGCCAAAACGCGCCCCGCGCAGGGCTTTAATACACACTGTGTGCTACATTTGAATGTCATGTATGTAATATTTCCACGCAATCCATTTGCATATATAATGTAGAACTTCAACAGCTGTTTTCGTCATTTTCACTTTTTGAACCCTACCATGTTCAATGCTCCATAACTTCGCCAATTTTTGTAGCAGTCATAATTTTTGAAACCGTGTAAAGCACTCTACCCAACCTTTACAAGGATGTAAGAAAACAATGTTACAATTTTTCTGACTTATCACTCATTTGGTCAGCCGGGGTCACATATCGACATATTAGTCCAAAGGACTTCAGGGCCACTTGGCCCATTTTTCAAAAACTCTTCAGTAACTTTTTTTCTGATTTTGCATAGACATTTCACGTGGTAGTGCCACTACACACAAGAAATCTGTATTTGATTGAATCATTCTAAGTGCCCCCAAAATGCTAAATTTTCCTACTATTTCCCTAATGCACTGCTGCCTATCCACTGATCTCTATTTATAACTGGAGAGTGGACTTTGCCCTATCTCTGATCACTGGGGTGGCTGAATGGGAATAGCGTGGGTGTCAGATATTATGCTGTAAGCCTATGTATTGGACTACCATTGGTGCAGTGCTGTGGCCATGCGTTACCGAATCGCGCGTGTAAAATGAGCGATATAGCAGCATATGTTGATGCAAACTGAGACGCTATTTACACCTCAAAAGTTTGCTAAGACGTAATATTCTTAAATATAAATATGCCCGGATTGACGTTGAATGATGGAACTAACAGAGATATTAGTTAGGCAAAACTCAAGGTGGATCCGAAATCGACACAAGTGCCCTGTCTTTTTTGGCTTGTATAGGTTTCTGATTTGTTCCAATTCGGTGTATAGCCACCCATTTTTAGTCCTTTGGGCCGAAGGTCCAACGGACTTATGCCATCACTCTGTGTCTGCCATGCACCGTCTGCCGTTAGCTGCCTTATCATAGAAACCGTTCAGCAACGTTTTCTCTAATTTTGCATAAATATATCTTAGCCTAGGGTACTGCCACTATGCACGAGAAATCTGCATTTCATTGAATCATTCTAGGAGCCCCGTAGGCCCCCCCAGGGCCTCCAGAAACAGGGTAGTAGGTTCGTGTATGTACTGTGTTTTTCTTTTTTGTTTTGAAATTGCCAAACGAAAAAGGAAAAAAGCAAACAATGTTTGTTTTTCCTTTTCATGTTTGAAGTAAAAAAAACGAATACAATCTACAATTCGCGGTATTTCTAATACATGTTAGAAAAATGAAATAACGATAAAACAAACCGTGTTTCGTTTTCACTGTGACAGAACGAAAAACGAAATATGACTACAGCGCCACTCGTTTTTTGTTTCTGCACTTAGAAAGCTTCGGCGGCCTTACAGCTTTGGCTAGGCAACAAAAGGTGGTGGCTTCGGTGGGACAATTCGGTTGCACCAGCGGCTTTTTGAAAATAAATTTACTCAAATTGCATCGTCGCCGAACTGGTATTGTTGCCAGCGCAACAAGTACAGGTGAATATTGGTCGTTTTAGTGCTGTTTTATGAAAGGTTTCG